>BPLR01018943.1:0-94002 GCA_021605095.1 Caerostris extrusa
TCAAACTAAAGACCCTTAATTCAAAAATCCAACATGTAGTCTACAGGGCCGTTAAATTTTTATCAGCCATTACATAACTATTCAGTAAAATCCCAAAGTTTAAAGATTTATTTATTATACTTGAAAACTAGTTTCCTTTTTAAATGTCAGTATTGAGATCTTGCCCAATCTAACTCACTTTCTTTTTATATATATCCTTTTACCTTCACATTTTGCCTTCCTCCAACAAGAGATTCCTTCATTATTATGATATACTATTTCACGGAAAAGATTTAACAATGTTATTGTTATTAGTTAAACTGTCAATCAAGAAAAGATTGGGCAATGCTTTTGGAAGAAGTTTGTAAACTGGTTTGTACTTTTCTTTAGCTAGAAATGCTTACTCTTGATCTTTTAATGATCCGGGTCTTAACGTTTTGAGAAATTTTTCTTTTTTTGCATTGAATAAAAATCTTTTGTTGTTGTCAACTTGTTTAAGACTTGTGGTTAAGAAAAATTATTTTCTGAAAAGCACTATAACATTGAAATTTTGGACATTAATTACTTTTGAGCTTTTTATTTTGGTATGATTAATCCTTTGAAATAGATTAAATTATATGCCAAATTCACTTCTATTCGACGAGATTGTTTTATTACGAATGTGTGAAATACTACTGTGTCCAAAATAAGACCAATTTTCAATTTAAAATTTCCGGAGCATTATGGAATTTTTTCTTTCTATTTTAGGTTTCTGGCATTGTCCTTGACATCTGTGTGAAATTTGACGTCCAAATATTCATTAGTGTTTGAGTTACGCTTGGCTTTGTGAGACGCTAAAACTGATTCCGGCAATTTTCAAAGATCTGATTTAATTGAGCAAAAGAACTTGCATTCAATTTTTGTTTACGGAAACGTATAGAATGTGCAGAAGGCATTCTGTCCAGCATTCCCATATCGGAAAGAAATGTTTATAATTGGTATAAACAGTTCAAAGAAGGCAGAGAACACGTTGAAGAAAAGAAGAACCTCTGGTCGACCATCAACCTCAATCGACAGAAGCTCACGTCCAAAAATTAAAGATTTGGTGCATGCAAACCAATTTACGATTAGAGACTTTGCTGATGATGTTGGAATTTCAAAAGGATCGGTCAATTCCATTTTGGGCTCAAACGCGTCAATCTCAATTGGTACCGAAAACATTGAATGCGCCGAAAACACTGCATTGATTCTTCATGAGGTTTTCGCCAAAAATGAAACCCATATCGTTCCACAACCCCGTATTCACACCGTGCGACTTCTGACTATTCCCCAAACTCAAGGATCACTCCGGGGACACCGTTTTGAGTCGATTGAAGAGATTCGGCGTGAATCTCTGCTAGCTTTTGAAGGCTATCCCGGCCGATGACTTTTAAGCATGCATTGAGGATTGGAAAAAAGTTGGCATCAGTGCATTGTGTCCGGAGGGGATTACTTTGAAGGCGATGAAAAATTTGGAAGTATAAGTAAAGAGTTTTGAAAAAAGTAATTGTTCTTACTTTTTGATCACAGTAGTAGATTAAATTAAATACAAAATTCATTTCTATTCGACGAGAGTGTATTATTACGAAAGGTGTGAAATAGATTAAATTCAATGCCAAATTCAGTTCTATTCGAAAAAAGAGTGCTTTATTACGAAAATGTGTGAAATAAATTAAATTCAATGCCAAATTCACTTCTACTCGACAAAAGTGTTTCATTACAAAGTCGAAGCTAAAATTAAAATTGTAATTATTTTAATTAAATTATTGCTAACATTAATTTTCTAAAATTATTATTAATTTTACTAAACTAAAAAAAATTCTTATACTTTTTTTTTTTCATCCTTTACACTTTTAACATATCGTCCTATGAGGTATATTTACTTCGTTGTCCACTTTACAATAAGAGCGTCTTCACTTCTGTATGTCAATGTTGGCCAACCAATAAAAAAAAAGTGTTACCACAAAAGAAGAATTGACATTTCAGACTCTAATTAAAAAGTTCCTTATATTAGCTAATATTCTATGTTCTTGGGAGTTTATCTTCCTCCTCGAATCCAACTATACAGATTTTCTGACCTACTGATCTAGAGAACCTGCCAATAATGTAAACATGGGAATTTTCGGTTGGTCTCTCTTGTCATAATAAATTTATTTAATTCTGTCAATAATAATTGAATAATAAATAATTTGTTAAATTTGCTTAACTGTCAATAATATTATCAATTTATTCTGTCATAAATTATTTTTTATTTTCCCTTCACATCTTAAAATTGTTTATAAAGCCATATTCAGTATGTAGACGATATTTTATAACTTTATATTGTCTGGTTTTAAAATATATTGCAGGAATGTAATGTCTTTAAATTCATAGAATATTAATATTGATTAGAAATTATGCTTGACTCGTGGCAAAGCGAGCTGGCTGTTTGTTGGTAGACACTGTTTAAAAAATCGAGGATATTCGATGGCTTTGTGTTGTTCAGCATCTTGCCTCGTAAGTCGGACTACCTGGTGGGAGTTTCCCGGGTCTTCTCACATAAGCAAATGCTGGTAGGTTGCTCTGAATATCCTCCCTGATGACACTGCCCTCCTTCTTCAGCGTCACGAAGCCATGTCAGACGTCAACCTGCGGGTGCTATCACAACAGAAGCTGTCTCCCCCTCCTTTCTTGGGGTTCTTGGACTTGGTCTAGATATTGTTGTCTACCAAGTGAGATAAGATATAAAAATGATGATATGAAGATATATAATAATATACTCTTTTTTAAAATAAAAACCTTCATTTCATTTTTAAAATGATAAATGGATTATGGCAAGCAAGTCCAATTGAAAATTCCCATGTTTACATTATTGATGGGCTCTCTAATGAGTAAGCCAGAAAGTCTGTATGACTGAGTTCGAGGATCACAGCGTATAGCCCAACTGTCGATGGAAGGCACTTCACACACGTCACAATCTCCATTGAGGTACCTTTATCTCTGAAAATAGTGACTGCAATGGACGCCACCAGTGAATTTAAACCCAGAACCATCCTGCATGCTAGCTACAAACGTTACCACTAAGCCATGAGTTGGGTTACTACTGCAAATTTAAAAGAAGATATCCATCTAAGGAGCTCGCACCTTCTTCCCCCTCTCCTCTGCACAGGGTAGGACATTCAGACTACTACTACTACATCACACCACTTCACTGAGCTTAGAGCGGAGTTGCCCCTTACATTTTTGGGAATGATGTGGGTGAAAAACTGATTGGACACTGTGACGCTCTACTGTCATATGAGACCGGGACCTACGGCTTAAAATGGATTTCGAACCACTACAAACATCCATGGCACCGCCGGGATTCGAACTGAAACCTGTGGTACTGAGCGCCAGAGCCCTAGTCACTCAGCCATCAGGGCCCCCACATTTTTTTGAATGCTAACGGCACGCGGTGTTCCCAGGTGGTCACAATCCCAAGTACTGATGATGTTTGACTGCGGTGATCGAACGAGAACGTATATATTCAGCATGGTATGGCCGTTGGGTGAACTTTCCAGACTACTGATTTATCATCGCATCTCCTGCATATCCATGAGAGCTGTCTGTTCGTTAATTCAATGCACTACTCTCTTCTCAAAACTCCGGCCATGCAAATTTTTTGACATATATAATTCTGTAGAATAAATGAATATTTCATCTAAACGGCTTTTCCCATAACATTAACCCTGGGGCCCATTGGAATTTTTGAGACGGCCCTGAAATATGAGCAGTATTGTTTTGAATGAAGAATTTGCATCCGTTCCTGTTCTGACGAATCAGGTCTTTCGATTTCGCTTTAATGATAATCTTTAAAGTTACCATTTTTATTTTCTCTTTTGTTGATCTACTTCAGAGGTAATTTTTCATTCAAGGCCATATGCACTAAGCGATTCGGTCCGGGGTGGTCCAAGCCCCAAGCGAAAACCAGGTTGTTAATTAACCAAATTATAAAATATCTGTCACGCACGTGGATCTCAGGCATTGCTCTTCCGAAGGGCACCTTAAATGCCCTCGGGGAAAAAAGAACAGGATACGGATTGTCCCAAGAATATTTTTCATCCATCATAATAACATGCAAATATTTAAGCGAGCAAATGCAACCTGAGTAATTGCATTTGCATTGGAGAACCGAAAACAAACAGTAGAGCTCGAATTCCACAACTGTGGCGATGGTCGTTACTGCAATGAGAATTCACAATTTCCACTTCTTCAAGTAAGATCTAATTAAACATACAGAATATCAAGATACAGAATGCATATCAAGGTTACAATAGGTTACAAGGTTACAGAATATCAAGGTTACAAGCTAGAATATTATCTCTTAACATTTTAGTTTCACTTTTTAAAACTGACTTGGTGGTAATGCCATCAAATGACAAAGACGATTGCAATATCAAATACTTCCCAGTTGGTGATCCTGTGATAACGTGCGAAGATAGCTTGCTGGGAGACTTAGGTTGGAATCCGTTGGCTGCATTGTTGTAGTCACTGCTTTCAAAAACAAGGGGATTCGATGGCGATTGTGATAATGGGTATAAAGCATCTTGTATTGATTGTCAGTCTGTTTGGTGAAGTTTTTTTTTGGATTTTCTTCCATACGACTCATAGTCGGAGCAGTTTCCATTAAAAAAGAAGGTACTCCACTAAAGCACTGTTTTCCTCTCTTCCATTGTCAGTGAGTTGTTCGTGGTTCACTAAAAATTGTTTTTAGTGGACATTTTAAATCTAATTTCTTATTACCTTTTACCTTAATTTCCTTAATTACCTTTTCAAACCTAAAAACGTAATTTCCACTAAAAAGTCTTTCACGAAAAACCATCGTCATCCATCGCATCCACACTCCTCATCCATCGTCAGTCAGCTGTTCGTGGTATACATGAGTGGAAAATGAGGCTCACCGATGTTAAAGAAAAAAAAATGGCGAAGCTTATCGAATTTTTGAACTGAACATTATGAATTCAAAGGCCAACGAACTGTTTGGAATCTATAAATCGGTGCAGTTGTATTGCTGTACCTTGGTCGCGAAACGACCAGACCTCCAAATGGCAGAACATACAATACAGTGGCAGTTGTCATGGTTGAAATAAAAACAAATTGCACAATAGGGGAAAAAAGAATAAACAAAATTACAATTACAAAAAAAAAAAAAAAAAAAAAAAATTCAAAGCAAAGTACAAGCAAAATAAAAAAAAAAACCTAAAGTACCTGCCGAAGCACATGTCATAGCACCCACGCAGGGCATTATCAATAAAAACAAACAAACGCGGAACGCGAACCTAATCAAGAGTTACCAGGACCAGAGATAGATGTTAAAAGAAAACAGTCTACTGATTAATGTTTAATACATGTCGAGGTCTTTTACGAAAACGTATGCAGAGAAATATCATATTCAATTTTAGTTCATGTAATTACAATTGTCTAAAAGGCTATTTAGTGTGAAATTTTTAGAAATTTTAGCCACATAATCCCGAAAACTAGGCATAGATAGAACAAATTTAATTTCTTATTTCGAAAGAAATCAGCATCAACAAATCGTATAACTTTGTTTTTCAATCTTTCCAGTGAAAATTGCTTTTAGCATAGAGCCCCAGACTGGACTCGCATATGCTATTATCGGACGAAGATAAGCTAAATAGATTAGTTTTTAGTTCAATTGTTAGTTTTGAATGCCTGCCTAAAACAGAATAAAATTTGTAATTGATTATTAAATTTATAGCGTAGGTAGTCAGTATGAGCTTTAAATGTTAGTCGTCTATCAAAAATTGCACCTAAAGACTTAGCTTCTTTAGACCAGGAAATTTTAGTATTAAAAATAGTTATGTTAGGTGGATTTAGACAGTTTTCCTGGTAAATAGCACTACTTCAGTTTTCGCGACATTAAGTTTAAATTTTCTAAAATTCAAGTGTGTTAATGTAGTTTTGTAAGTTTTTCTGGATAATGTAAGTGCCTCCCTGAGTAATAATTGCTGTATCATCAGCGTAAAATGTCAATTTAATTCTGTGGTCTTGTGGAATATCATTAGTGTAAATATTGTACAGGAAGGGTCCCAAGATCGATCCCTGAGGAACACCCGCAAGAATCTCGCAATTTTTTGAATCTATGTTTTGACAGAAACAATAAAATCCGCTCAGAAAGATAATTAAAAATAACTTTGATAATATATGGAGAATAATTATATTGAGCGAATATTTATAAATTAACCCCTTTATCCAAACCCTATCAAAAGGCTTTTGTTTGGAATCTATTGGCTGCATTGCTGTAGTTACTGCTGACTTATGACAATGTGTATAAAAGCATCTTGTGTTGATGGTCTATCAGCTTGGGGAGTTTACCGGATTTTCTCCCATACGAAGCAAATTCGGACCAAAATTACCAAATTCGGAGCAATTGCCATTAAAAAAAAAGACCGCCAAGATGGCAATGTCTTCCCCTCGTACCTCGTCAGTGAGCTGTTCGTGGTATGCATGAGTACCACCGCTGTTAAACAAAAAGTTCTGTCGCATCTTGCCGTATTTTCGAACCAAACACCATGAATTCTAAAAGGTCAATGAACTATTCATGTATCATATGCTTAAAGGGGTCTAAAAAGGATTTAGATATTGATATTCAAAGTTTTCAAATTTCTTTTATTTATTTCAACTCTGAAATCAGTACATTAATCTCACTGTCATTCTCTTCAGTGAAACAGTATACATGAGTAGAAAATGAGATCCACCGATGTTAAACAAAAAAAAAAAAAGTTCTATTTAAAAATCCTGTTTTCGAAGCTAACACCATGAATTCAAAGGTCAATGAACTATTCATGTATCCACTTATGCTTACCTCAAAGGGGTCTAAAAGGATTTAGATATTGATATTTAGTTTTCAGAATTTCTTTTATTTATTTCATCTCTGAAATCAGTACAGGAATCTCACTGTCATTCCTCTTCAGTGAGCTGTTTGCGGTATACATGGTAGAAAATGAGATCCACCGATGTTAAACAAAAAAAAAAAAAAAAAAAAAAAAGAGTTCTGTCGAAGCTTATCCTGTTTTTCGAAGCTAACATCATGAATTCAAGGGAATAGAAATATTTCTCAGACCTGTCCCACGCCTTAAAGAAATTTTAAAACTAATATTTACTTTTCAAATTTCTTTTAATTATTTCATTTCTGAAATCTGAAAAATAAAATTTAAATTTTACATAAAACTATAATTTAAAAAGATCTGCATGAAGTTTTCGTTTCATTTCGATATAAAAAAGAATTTTTGCCTGATATTTTTGTCATGCATTCAAGAAGTCGAAATCATTTTTTAAATAATTTTCAGTGTACAAATGGAATAGCATCATAGCTTGCTTCTAAAAATTTCTCTGAGCGAATATTTTATTAATATTGGCTCCATTGCCTCCATGAATACTGAATTGGCTCCATGAGACTGAACAAGGAGGAGTAGTGCCTTCCTGGAGGATATTTAGGGCGAACTACCCCTTAGTTGCGTATCGTATGGGAGGAACCCCGAAAAATTTTCAGCTGGTAGTTTGATTTCCAAGGCAAATGCTGAACATCCCAAACGCCATCGAGTCTCCTCGTTGTTTGAAACAGTGTCTACAACAAAGCCGCCAGCGGATTGAACCTCAGCCCTAATGCTCACTGCCAAGAGTCGGGCTTCTTTTATTCTAAATTTACTTACAAAAAATACGTATATCATATAAAAATAATAGTGCCGAATTAGCAGACATCAAAGTAATATAGAATAACTTAAGACAAACAAAAGAAAATTTACATTTTTAAACACAAAGATGCTATATTTGTAATTATTTAATTTTTTTCCCCTCTTAATAGTAGAATAGCTTCTATAATATTAATCTTAGATAGCTTTTATAAGCCACAGTGCTGAGAAAAGTTTCTCAACACTTACTCTGTCTGTTATTAAAACAATAACAGTCTTTGCTACTGGTTGTATTATTGAAGGATACAATGGAATAGTTTCCTTAACATTTTAATTTTAACATTAATTCCAAGAATTTTGGAAAAAAATACATTATTTTTATGAACGAAAAGTCGGGAGTCGGATTTTTAAACCGACTCCGACTTCCTAACTCTCCTTCTAAAAATAATTCTGAAGTCAAGTTCCTAGACCTCCGAGAAAATTATGCTTTTTTATACACTCATGTCCATAAATTAAGGATAATGAAGTTCAGGCAAAGAAAGAGACAGAATCAAAACAAATTTGACTTATTTGTAAAGTCTATTTATTAAACAAAAGGTAAAGAGCAAAAAAGATGCTATATGTTTGACATAATTTATAAAAATTGCGATTTTTACTCCCTGAGCAAATTTCAAAAAAGAACCAAGTTACAAAAAACAGTATAACATGGTTAGTATGATGGTTAATATGGAGTATGTCTCAAGGACGATGCAATACAGGCCTTACAACGCCTAGGCATGCTGAGTATCAAATTATCAATCTGATCTTGGGGAATATTACACCACTCATCAAGCAATGCCCTCCGAAGTTCCGATTGACAGGTGGGAGGGGGTTCACGGGCTGCAATTCGTCAGCCAAGCATATCCCACACATGCTCTATTGGATTCAAGTCCGGTGAGTATGCTGCCCAATCCATACGGGTGATATCCTCCAATTGAAGGCATTCGTTTTTGCACGGTGAGGACGGGCGTTGTCATCCATAAACAGAAATTCAGCACCCACAGCGCCCCGAAACAAACGTAATGTTGTTCCAGAATGACATCCCGATAGATATAGCCTGCCATCGTTACACTCTGAACATGTAGGTCAGTTCTGGAACCAAAGAATACTCCTCCCAAACGAGCCATCCTGCACCACCGTAACGGTGTCGTTCAATGGTGTTCTCTTGGTGGTAACGGGTACGTGGCGCTCTCCATATGAAAGTTCGGCGAGAATCAGACTGCAAACTAAACCTGGACTCGTCGGAAAACATCACACCAGACCACTGTTGTGGTGTCCAGAATGCATGCTCTCTACCCAGGTTACTCGAAGGCGACAGTGAGTTGCGGTAAGTGGAACACATCTGACAGGCCTACGAGCATATAGACCAATGTGCCCTAAGCGTCTGTACACGGTCTGCCTTGAAACTGTCGTACCGGTAGCTGAAGAGAGCTGACGAGACAGGTCTGATGCTGTGCTCCGTCTGTTTCTTTTCGCAGTAACTGCTAAATACCGGTCCTCATTCGGCGTTGTAACTCGGGGGCGACCTGTGCTGTAACATCTACTCACATTACCATCATCTTGGAATCATTGCCAAAGCCTGGAGATAACACTCTGGGCAATTCCAAGTTCTCGGATACTTCCAACTGGGTACGTCCACATTCCAGTCGTCCGATAATTCTACCACGTAAAAAATCATCCAAATGCTTCCTCTGTGCCATAACTATGCGGTTATTTGCACTGAAAGGCTTTTAAAGCGCTTGTGAACAATTTTACTTCTTTTGCCACCATTCCTTATATACCCCTCTCTACACTCTCGTCATTGTGACGTACTATCCGCGCCATCTGGTGGTTTCCTGTAATTTGCATATTCTTCTTGAAGATGTGTGTGATAATTCCACAGGTGAAATTTTTATTTTAGAGTTCAATTTCTGTGTGATTCTGAATTATCCTTAATTTATGGACATGAGTGTAGAAATCCTTTTAACAATATATCATTCGAGAAGATTATCATTAATATTTAACCTAGAAAATTATTATTAACCTTAAAAATTTCCAAAAAGTTCGAAATTCTAGTAAATAAATAAACTTGATATATATGTAAGAATCATTAATTAATATTAAACCATCTATAAATAACACTAAATTAATCGATTTAAATTCTTAGCACACGAATTTATAATTTGTAGATGGATTGTTTGTCCAGTTTAATAAATTAGCTTTAAATGTGATTATATAAACCACTACATAATTTTTTTAAAATGGGCTTTTTTTCTATCATATCTTCTAAAAGCATGAAGCACTATGATGTATCAAAACTTATATAATTCTAAAATTAATACGATTCTATTAAATTTTTGTTTACTTTTTTAACTTTAATTTATTCAAAAATATTTAACTTCCAATTTTAAAATTAAAAAAATACTTTTTTTCTGTGTCAACAAATAAAATGTAACTAATACATACAAATGTTTCTTTATTATTTTTCTTTCTAGAAGTTATGCACTAAAAATAAATTTCACAGTTATTTTAATGTATTAATTAACAAAAAATATATTTTTAAAAGTTTGTTAACCAAACTAAAAATATTAACATAAGGTTTTTTATTTAGCTTTTAATTTCATTTCATTTCTATATTTCTTTTTTTAATTAATTGTGTAAATAAATAAGCTTATTAAGTTCTTTAATTAACATTAATCGTCTATAAATCTAGATCTATCGATTTAAATTCTTAACACACTAATTTATAATTTGTAATAAATCGGCAGTTTGTTCAGACGAACAAATTATTTAAATTCATTTTTCTTTTCGATATTTTTCTTTACTTTGTCATTCCCTTTTCAAAAGCACCTGGTATAAAATAAAATATTATTCGAATACAAATAGCAGATGCAGAAACCATTGTTACAAACTAAATTAAACTTTCTGAATCCGGATAAATTATTCATCAAAAAATAAACGGAAATCTTACCGATTTTTATTTTCTGCAAGGAAGGAACAATGCAGCACTAAAAACAGAACACGATTTTTAAAATTAAAGATCAATTCTTGATTTCCCGCCTTCCATTTAATTCTTTTTATAATCGTCTGCAAAATCTTTCTTCACTTCCTTCCTTCCTTCTTAATAATAACAAAAATAAAAGATAAATAAATAAACCTCATTGCATAACCTTCAGGCATGGAAAGGTGAACTTAGTTTGCTTATAAAGCAAAACCAACAATTCGTCTTTCCAGTTTTCAAAGTTAATAACGAAAACAAAGCAAGTCCTGATTGCTATGAGCGGTGGCAACTTAAAATAGGGCGTGAATATCTTATTATTTTTTTTAATTTTTTTCGTGGAGTTTAGGTATATAGAGGTAGGTAAGCCTCATCTTCAAACCAATCTGACGTGAAGAGGGGAAAAAATCGCAGTGGTCAAGGTTACAAGCCAGTGATGAATCTCTCGAAATAAAACAGCAGCAACAAAAAAATAAAGTATCGTTTGTTAGTCAGATTTACTTATATATAAGTGGCAACTTACTTTTCACTCAAATAGAAGATTATCAAAATGAATTCAAGACGTATAAGCTGTGTCCTCTGCTTTTTGAGTTTCTTAGCTTTGATTTATGGTAAGTGAAAAACATTAATAATTATATTGTATATTAAATATAATATATTAATAAGTAATTGTTAAGTTCGTTTTTTTTTTTTTTTCGAAATGCATTTTTTATTGATTACGAGTGATTAGTTTTATGATTAGAATTTTTGTTGAATAAGAATGATAGAAGAACAATTATTCACAAAAATTATAATAATGATAATTTAAATTATTACAAAAATTATAATTACGATAATTTAAATAATTACAAAAATTATAATAATGATAATTTTTGTTGAATTAGAATGATAGAAGAAGAATTATTCACAAAAATTATAATAATGATAATTTAAATTATTACAACAATTATAATAATGATAATTTAAATTATTACAAAAATTATAAAATAATTTAAATAATTACAAAAATTATAATAATGAATTAGAATGATAGAAGAAGAATTATTATAAAAATTATAATAATGATAATTTAAATTATTACAAAAATTATAATTACAATAATTTAAATAATTACAAAAATTATAATAACGATAATTTAAATAATTACAAAAATTATAGTAATGATAATTTTTGTTGAATTAGAATGATAGAAGAAGAATTATTCACAAAAATTATTAATGATAATTTAAATTATTACAAAAATTATAAAATAATTTAAATATTACAAAAATTATAATAATGATAATTTCAATTATTATAAAAATTATAATAATGATAATTTAAATTATTACAAAAATTATAATTACAATAATTTAAATAATTACAAAAAATTATAATAACGATAATTTAAATAATTACAAAAATTATAATAATAATAATTTTTGTTGAATTAGAATGATAGAAGAATGATTGTTTTTAAGTATTTTAATTAGAATAAAAAGGATAGAAGAATAATTATTCATAAAAATTATGATAATGATAATTTTGATTATTACAAAAATTATAATAATGATAATTTTTGTTCAATAAGAATGATTGCTTTTGGTATTTTAATTAGAAATTCGTTAAAATTATTTATAAAATTTATGAATCTCATAATGGTAATAAATCACTAGTTTAACAATTAATTAAAATAATTACTATTATTTATTCTTTTATCTATTTATAGCATAAAACTATTAATGTTATATTTAAAAGTAATTAATTCAGAAATCTTAAAGAAAAATCTGTATTAACTATTCGTTCTTTTAAATAAGAATGATTTTAACGATATTTATAAACTAAGTGTTTTGACAACGAATTTTTGAAGTTTGTGGTCATTATGTTAATATTTATTATGTATTTATAGCACAAAACTAAAAATATATTTAAAATCAATTGATTCAAAAAATATCAAAGAAGAGTATACATTAGTTATTTTTTTCTTTTAATTAAGGACGATTTTAACGATATTTATAAATTATGTGTTTAAACAACGAATTGTTTGATGCTTACAGTCATTATGATGTTATTGTTTTCAAAGATTTTTTGCTTTTTTTTTCCTTTTCGTATTATTGTTAGAATTCTTGTGAGCTATACTGAATTTCTAAACAAGATTAATATTAATTGTTATAATGAGATAACCGTTAATTTTATAATAGTTAATCATCAAAAGAAAAAAAAATGCTAAAAAATGTTATTGTGTTTTTTCTCATTTTTATTAAATGCTATTATTATTCTATTTTTAAACTTTCTCATTGTATATTATTTGTACGGAATACACATATATTCATATCTCAATAATTTTTGGAGGCATTTTACTTTTTTTTTGCACTGTGTATAAATTTAAAAATGTTTTAATTTAAAAAAAAAAAACGTTTTTGAAAATCCAGGTTATTTTCAAAGTATTGATAAATTTGAATTTTTGATTGAATTTATTTTTCTTATTTTAAATCACGAAAGCAAATAATCAATAAATGGAAAAGAAGTTATACTGAAATATCGAACATTTCTTATTAATAATACTGTAAACTCTGTTGCAAAATAAATGATTTTATATTTTTTAAACAAGAAAATTATTATAATTGAAAATATTTTACGTATAGCAACATATTTATTACAAATAAACAATATAATTTTTTATACTTAATTTCATTCTAAACTCAAACATGAAATTAAGAAGACATTTTTTTTTCAATTCCTTCTATTAGCTCACACTCTCCCTATATATATATATCTTGTTCAAATTTTCAATCGTTCATAAAATGCTTTTTATTCATCCACTCCGGTTCAAATACATTTTTTTTAACTTGTTGTGGATGACACTGGATGTTAATACAATTTTTTTAAATATTAATTCATTAATTAAATTAAATTAATTAATTTTAGTTTTTTTTTTTTTTTTTTTTTTTTAGATTTAAGTTCCATATAGATGACGCCAATAAACTTAAAAATGAATGAAAATTATTTATAAAGGATTTTCTGCAATAGAGTGAAAAAAAGTAGGAATTGACTTAAAAATTTTTATATATATATTACTTGTTTATTTTGCAATGATAATTCGGTTGTCATCATAAACTGAAACTAATTAGATCAAGGCATTTACCTGAAGGTCGTATACCAAATGCGTAATGTCTTCAATTGTACTCAACAATCAATTGAACATATTAGTTTCTCTCTTTTGAACAGGTTTCTTGTGTTATTTAATTTAATTATTCCCTTTTAATATTCAATATTTTTTTATCTCTTTTCGGAACTTGAGTAGGAAGGTCAATAACACTTGACACTGCAAAAATTTTATTTTAAAGGTTCTTTGTGTTGATAAAAAATTTGGTTGATATTTTAACATTGAAATTTTTTTTTTTATACAATGTTCAACTGGTTAAAAAAATCAACAAATTTAAAATCACGGAGGTTTCTCTTGATAAATTTATTTATAATTTTTTTAATTGGAATTATATATAAAAAATTAAAGTAGATTTTCAATTGAAAAGTAAAAAAATAAAAGTTTTTATACTTTTTTAAATAAAAAGTTTATATTATTTGTTTTTATTTTTTGTCAGTTTGTGTTTATCCCTTGTTAGTAAATTTATTATAAATTTAAATGTCACCAATATATAACTGAGGATAGCAGATTTATTATTTCTAAAAGAGTAAATTAATTGTAATTTGCTAGCATTGTTGGATCATTTTCAGTTAAAGTTGTCATTAGAAATTCAACCAAACACACATTTGCGATTTTTTTTCCCTATCGTGTTATTAACATTTACAAATTATTTTTAAAGCTTGTAATAAGTGTAATTATATTATTCTATAATAATCCAAATTGATGTTCAAGAAATTCGAACATAATTCAAAAACATTTAATAAATAATCAAAATAAAAAAATTGTGACCACAGCATAAGAACTCAACAATGCAACGCAGCATTTTGAATGTCATTTATTAAGATAAAGATAATGTTCTTATGCTTCTAAATCTAAAATACTTGCACAGAAAGTAATCTTAAAATATATATTACGTAGAAACGCATTTCCATGTTTCATTCATATAATATATGTTAGTTGTTGCATTAGACAGCTCTCTCTCTCTCTCTCTCTTTATATATATACATATATATGAGCCGATATATATGAGTGCCACAGATTTACTGGTTCCTGCAGTGCCACAGATGTTTGTAGTGGTTCGGAATCCACTTTAAACCGTAGATCCCGGTCTAATATGACTGTTGGGTTTAGGATGACAACCCTACCCTGTAAAAAGAAACCATATCCTGTCTCGAAATTTGCCAGTTCGCAGATGGCCTTGGCCCACCATGGGCTGTAGTGCCAGCGAGAGTTTGTGCGTATGTGAAGAACAAAACATATCGACTCAAAAATCAGAAGAGAACTGACAAAGACTTTCATTAGATTCACGACACATTTGATCAACAATAATCACTACATGTATTCCCTAGACGCAAATTGTATAACAAAACTATTACAGCATTGGCATATCATATATCATACCTCTCAAAAAATTTTTCAAAATCCAAAATGCCCATAAACTTGAGCAACGAAACTGAAAATTAAAAACGCAAAAATCTCAAAGAGTTGAACGACTAGAATTGCATTCTCAGATCACAAAAATTTGTACAAAATCAATGGCAGGGTGTGAAACAGGTTGTCCAGGTTATTCGTAAAAACCCGTAATGAAATTAATAAACCCAAAAGAAATTAATTATAACATTCAGAGGATAGCTTTATCAATGAATAAATATCCTCAGGTTATTATGAACCAGGTGAGTTGATTGATTGATAGATGACTGGATCCAAGTCAAGACATATCTAGCTGCAGATGTAATAAATAATAAATAATATGTAAAAAACAGTAAATAATGAAATTTTATGCATGATATATTGATTTAATAAGTATTTTGTTATTTGTTTCGATCTCTATATTATTCAAGGGCAAATTAATTAGTGCAATTATGAAATTATTTATTTAAACTGCTTGTATTTGGAGCTTTTTAATATTCAGTTTCAGAAGACTGAATATATATATTGAACCAAATAAGAATGTGCATTTTAATGATCTATAGTCACATTGTTGAACTACATAATTAATAATCAACTTGATAAATGTGACTTTAAAATATTGTCTGCCGTTTTATAAAATGAGTAATGATTAATTATGAGTAATTAATTAATTCTGGATAATTTTTATATTGACAGAAGTGTGACTGTTGCATTAGTATACTGAAATACATTTTAAAAAATAATAGTGCAGATAGAGTTCGATATTTAGGATTGCCCACAATTAATAAAAACTATTATTTTCTAATTCATAATAAGTTTGAAAACAATATAAAAATTTCTTTATTTAAATATTTATTCTACATATATATATATATATATATAGATATAAAATGTTAACTTATTTTCGAGGGTATTTTTGTTATAGACTCATTAAAAGCAATGGCACGACGCAAGTTATGTGGAAAAAAAATTGAAAAATTGTTTCTTTTATCACTCCATCTTGATATAAAAACAAAGTAAAATGATAAATCATATGAAAAAAAAAAATTATCTTTTAAAATAATAACATATTGCTTGAAAAAATATTACTTGAATCTATTCATCACTGCTTAAATTACTAATTATTTTTAATTAATAAATCTTGAATCGCAGTATTAATTTACCTCAAAAAGAATGCAAATTGAGACAGCACCCTACATTAATAACGGCAGGATGCAAATATTTTCCATTTATCAGCTAATAAAGATACTTATCATTCTTACCAACGCATTACCACCGTCATGAATATTAATGATGGTAATAATAACCTAAAAACTCATGTTTTATTTGATTTTTAACCTTCATAAATCAGATTGAAAACGTAGATGCAACAGTGTTAGACACAAGTTTATTTAGTGTTCACCTTCCAAATTCATAACAGCACGTGAGAAATTTAATGAATATTCTAATTTTAATCTAGGAACAATAACAAAAAAAAACATGCTTTATATAAATAACATCTGCTGATAAATTTTCAACAAAATTAAATAAAAGGTTATAAGAAAGGATTGCAAGTATGTTGCAATTTGATACAAAAATTATGTATCATTTTTCGAAGGTTAATTTTTATATATATACTTTTTTTTAAACTGTCAAAAAAGTGTCTGGTTAAAACCGCTTTTTGTTTTCCAGTTTATTTAATAACACCTTTTATTTGCAATTTCATTGGACGAATTTTTTAATCGAAGAAAAAAAAGATTTATTTATTATTATTTTTTAAAACTTTACTACGTTTTATTCGTTTCATATCGACCATGAGTTCAAAATACCAGAAAATAATTAGAAACACAAATGACATTTTCTACATACTAGTATGTGATTGTTAAATGTGAATGGAATTTTAATTTTATGTCAAATTAACTGTTCAAGGTTTCAATTATTATACATCAATTATATTATCTCAAAACAACATTATTAATATACATAAAAGAAAATCAAAATAAATTAGATATAATAAAAATAATTGGTAAAATACAGTAATAATACATGAGTTTTTCCTAAGTTCAATAAATAATAATAAAAAATTAAGTTTTATTATTAAAAATTTGCATATGGGATTATTTTTTTCTATCAATAAAACTTGCATTGTAGAAACAATATGTTACTTTTATTGGTAATCCCAAATACAATTAATTTTTTGTAGTTTATATAATATATTGATTCATTACTTATTTAATATTTTCATTAAAAAAGATTTAGTGTTAGTGAAGATAATATTAATATTAATTTAAATTGTGTTTGTTTAACCAAAGCATTTTAAGCAACGACCAACCACTTTTTTTTTTTTACTCGTCGTTTAAAATAAAGTACTGAGCTATACTGAATACAGTATTTAAAATAATTATGTTTTCATGTCTATTTCAGTATATTATTCGCACAGAAATCGATTATTTCTGTTTAATTATGATTATTTTTTTTATCAATAATTCATTTTGATGTCCCTATATGAACAGAATATTTAAATATGCTCTTTGTTATATTCAAAAAAAAATTTTTAATTACAAAAATTTTCCAATCTTAAGCAAATAATCTTTAATAAATTTTTTTTTTCTTTTTATAAATATTTATTTGAGTTATTTAATTATGTAACAACCTCTATAAAACATCTATTTGCGATTTATTCCATTAAAGTTTTGCAAATCATATACAAAAAGGTTCTATCACCGAAAGGTAAACATCCGTTTCGAAGCGGAAACGGATGAATCGATTACTTGTTAGGGGTGCTAGTCAGACAAACTTGGCGTTTTGAAGAAAACACTTTTATATTATAGGGAATTTTTTTCGTTTGATATTATACAATTTAAAATTTTTATAATTAAAAGTACAAATTTTTATGTAATTTAAAAGCTTTTCGAAAATACTTCTGTTGAATTCGTTCGACTTGGCTGCTTGCCAGTTTTCCCCACAATGGTTGGTCAAATTATAGATATTCTATGATTGGTATACGCGATACTGCTCCGTACATTTTAATGCTAAACATCCAATATATTAAACGGTTTTACAAATACTTAATGCTTTAATCTACGTTACTGTTCATAATTTTATAAAAATATATTCTTCCAATTGTTTGTATAGAAATATTGCTTGACACATCTAACATTGGTGATGTATATGTATATATAATCTATTGCCTATGCCTTTACATTGGGTTTGAGATGGAAGATTCCTTCGTTTCCGTCACTAAAATGACGGAAAAATATGGGTGTCGTGCAGCAACTACACGAGGTGCATCCTGACTTACGCTGAAACGGCTGAATTTCTTCAGTTTTAGAAGGATTGACTTAGGTCAAAGTGCCCCTATTTAAAAGCAACAATGTTTTTCTTTTTTGATATTCTCAATTCTCAAATTTTGTGATTTCCAAAATTTTTAATTCTCGTCACATACTTGACTACATATTACTATAAATAATATTAACATTACTAATTTAATTAATAACACTTTACTAATTTTGTACTAATTCAATTCTTTAATAGACAAAAATCAAATATGATAAATTGATACATATTTAGAAAGATTTTAACAAAAATTTGCTAAGTAGCATATTCTTTAACCAATTTTTGAATTTATATTTTCAACAATCTGGTTCTTTAAGGATTATAAAACTGAAAATATTTTATTCGCCTTTTATATGATATCTTATTGAAATAAATAATAAAAGTGTATCAATATTCTTAAATAATTAAAATAGAAAACTTCTTTTTGAATTGGAAAACCATTAACTATTACCAGTGTACTTTTTAGAAAACATCATTATAATTAACAAATAAAGGAAAAAATATTTTTACTTTTCAAGAATTCAATATATTTTAATTTTAAATAAACTCCAGTTTTGACAACAATTATGTATGCAATTTTTATTTACAACATATATATAAAATACAACATCCCCGAAAAAAAAAATAGTATTTTGCGCTTAAACAAATTAAAATTTTCCAAAAATAAAGCAATTGTAATTGTACTTAAAAGAATGTTTTTCTGGTAAAAATAAATACGTAGTCTTTTCCGATAAATTTTTTTTTTACCACAAATAATATATGACAAATGAAGTTTTACTGCAGTACATTTATTTATGAAAGAAATCCGTCATTTTAATCGATTTTTAAATTTCCAGGGTTTATTAAAAATAAATTCTTCCTTATATATATATTAATTATAAAAGCGAATAGCTTATAAATACTTTAAGAGACTGTAATACAACTTATTTTGATATTCGGTATAAAACCATATTCAAACTAATGTGTTGAGTAGATTCTGACTTCTCATTTATTATTCTCAAGTGAATGATTATTTTTGAAAATTTAAAAAAATACCTTTTTATTTTTTTCTTCGTGAATGTGAATATCTATTATAATATTTATGTATAAAATACAAATTTAATTTATAGCTTAGAAACATAGACATAAAATGAAATAAATTACATAAAACCAAGCATAAAAATAAATATTAATGAAAAAAATTTCCCTTTTAGGGCAAGGCTTTAAACCAGCTGGACAGATATCAGAATCTTGTTTCAACTGCATATGTGAGGTAAATTGTGTGTTTGGTTTTTGTAAAAAAAATAAATATATCAATTATACATTTTCACATTATTTTTAAGTGTTTGTTTTCGTAATATAGCTGTAATAAATGTGTCCTCGGTAGTATAGTGGTAAGTATCCCCGCCTGTCACGCGGGAGACCGGGGGTTCGATTCCCCGCCGGGGAGTAATAATTTTTTTATTTTGCCAACTAAATAACTTACTGATAAATGATAATTTTATAAAAATATCATATATCTTTTTATGGGAAAAAAAGCTATTTTTCAAAATATTATGCACAATTAATTTATTACAATGTTCATAATTTCATAGTTTAAAAAATTTTATTCATTGTTTATTACGAATAGTCGTGCATATTTTTTTTTTTTCTTTACTAAAATTTGATTTTTATATTTTAAATCAGAAGTATCTATGCGTAATCTCTTACTGTAGTTCCACTGTAATTAAAATTTTTGATTATATTAATTGTAAACAGAATATTTAAATTAATTATTGATAACTCCCTGTACTTTTTTCAATTTGAAATTAACTGCACTTAATGCATGACTTTAAATCATTGAATAAAGACTAACTCGGTGAAGAAACCGAGCTATCTCTTAAGAATTTCGTGAGATGGTGAGTTAAATTATTTTAGAAATATAAATTGATAAGTCTAATTATTTCATAATTTTTTCACCAAAATATAAGTGAACATATACATTTATGTATTTTAGAAACTGCAATTTATCATATTTATTTATCATTCAAGCAATAATTGCACAACAATTTCAATTTCGCTTCAGTTCTCGTGTCCTCGGTAGTATAGTGGTAAGTATCCCCGCCTGTCACGCGGGAGACCGGGGTTCGATTCCCCGCCGGGGAGATTTTTTTTTTTTGCCTGTCAGGCATTAATTTTGCTCATTTAAAGAAAACATTGTACGTATTATATTCAAAAATTGAGTAATTAATTCAAATTAGTTTTCATTTAAAAATGTAATTAAACGGACGTAAGTTGTAGTTCTGATAAATTTTATAAAGCATACTATTTAATGTTATTTTTAACATAAATGAATTTTTTTCATTTGCCCTCTTTAATATATAAATATAGATTTATTTTTGGAATGTATACTTTGACGAGAATAAAATAAAGAGTTTTTATTACGAATTATTTAATAATTCTGATTGAAACAACAAACAAAACTGTTAATCTTAAATATGTAAATTATAGAAAAAAAATTCTCAAAAAATTATTATTTTTATAGTTATTCGTGAAAAATATAAGAAAATTATATGCATATTCGTTGCAAGCCAAAGTTAAAAAAAAAAAAAAAAAAAAAAAATTATATGCATATTAGAAAATTGCATGGAAAATTGAAAATGAATGCTTTGAGCAATACCTAATTTAGTTTGATTAAAAAAATTATAATCACTCTTATAAAAAAATAAAAATATCCATATATTACGGATAATTCCTTTCAATAATAAATAAAGAGTAATATCTATTTTTTAATGTATTTATATACATTAAATTTTATTAATTAACATTTTATTTGATATCGCTGAGTACTTTTAACAACAAAAATATAATAAACAAAACTGCACATTTAAATAATTATATTCTAATAAATTAAAATAAATTAATTATTAAATTTTATTATTTTTATTATATTTCATTTACTTAATCAAGTAATCATTTTTTATATAAAATTTAAATAATTAAAACATCAGTATGGTTTTGCTTTAATAGTTCAGTTTTCTTTTTGATCAACAGATGGCAGCACAAATAATAAGACATTTTGAATTTGGTAAAAATTCGTACTAATTATTAAATGCAGACAAAGTTTATTGCACAACTCATAATTAAAGTAAAAAAAAGAAATAATATAAATTAAACAAAAAAAAATCTACTTGTATTTATATAGAGGATTTTCATGGAAAATAACGTAAGCAGCCTTATTGAATAAAATAGGGGGGATTTTTTTCTATATCGTTAAATTATTAAAATATAGGTCTACTTAAATATTAATTTAAAGGACATCATAAATTAAAACCCCAACGTCTTTTAAAATAAAATTTTAAAAAAGTTAGTTTTAAAAGACTTATTTAGTTTTTGCAAATTTAAAAAAAAAAAAAAATAAAAAAAAAAAAATCATCTTTGAAAACCAAATAGTTTTCAACCACTTTTAAGAAATATTACGAAATATATCGTATCATGGGATTAACTTTGAAGTTTTAATAAACAAAATCAGACTGAAATTGTTATAAACTTTAAAAATGCATAAAATTTAAGTTATAAAAGAGAGATGTGTCTGATATGTGTAATTAATAATATCGATCGATTAATAATATCAACTAAATAAAAGTAAAATTGTATATTTTTTTCCCTTCCTTTTTTGTAAATTTTAAAAATTTATTTTTTTTATACAGATTATCTAAATTTATTCGTAACGTTTTTTTCGAATAAATGAAATTTCTAATGTCCTTCTTTTAAAAATGATTTTTAATTACAAATTAACCAAAATCTGTATAATTTCGCGTTTTATAAAATCCGTTTGAATAAAAGAGAGACTTCAGACAAAAATATTCTAATAACAGTAAAAAAAAAAAAAAAAAAAAAATTTGTTTCTTCTTGCTAACTACCCGGAATTGCTTGTCATATTGGAGAAAACACTGACAGCTTCCACCTGGCAGCCTGACTTCCGATACGAGATACCTAACATACATTACCACAATTGCTAAAGAGTCTCCTCATTTCTGAAAGCAGTAACTCCATCAGCGGATTTATACTTAAGATGACCTGCACGATAGCTTTCTTTTTTAACCTCCACACCTCATCCCCTATGTAGTTCCCTACCAATTAAAAGATGAGAGTCAAACATTGGTGAACTTCATGTACACCACTATCGGCCCACCGACGACGATGGAAACACTGCCTTCTGGGAGGACTTTTAGTGGTGATTGTCCTGCATGTCATATGGGAGAAAAACGGGAAAAATCCCACCAGTGCAGGCGGACTATTGATGCTATATTCTTTATACAATTTGTCACAATTCTTTCGTTTCTGAAAGCAATGACTACAACAGTGCCGACATTGGATATTTATCCCAATCCTCCAGTAACTAGTTAGGGTCACAAATAGCGCGAAATAGTAAGGATGGTCCCGATAAATCCGTAGGCCAGAATATCGATTCGTTGCGTACAGGATAAAAAGGGCGAATCCTCACTCAGATGCGCCCCATGGGTGTTTGTTTTAAAGTATAGTGACAAAACGTGAGTGCAACAGGTATATGTATTTGCTACATCTCTGCCATTCTAATGGTGGAGAACTTCATATCAATTGCCGGTATTCGTAAACAACATTTTAATATTGTTTTCCTTCAGTATCTGTGGGCCTCCTATTCCACTTATGTATATTATGAACAGTCCACTGACAGTTGATGAGAGAAGGACATTGTTAAATGCTACATTTGTGTGCTATATAGGAAAAAAACCTTAAATTCTCATATGGCAGCCTGACTATCAATACGAGAAGGTTTTACACACGTTGTCACAATCACAGAGTCTCTAGTTTCCAAAAGCGCTGCCCAGCAGATTCGAACCTCAGCTCTCTTGCACGCTAGCTGCGCGGTTTGTCACTGAACTACGAGTCCTTCGCACATTACCTATTGATTATGAGTAAATAATATAAAAAAATTTTTTTTTTAAGTCAATTCCTCTATTCCTACTAATTTCACTCTATTGCAGAAAGTTCTTGTTAAATATTCCTCATACTTATATATAGATTCCTCTTACAGCTGGAGCCATCTATTGGTAGATATATGCAACTTAAATCTAAAAAAAAAAAAAAAACTAAAATGAATAAATTAAATTAATTACTGAATTAATATTTGAAAAAACTGTATTAACATCCAGTGTCATCCACTACAAGTTCAAAAAAATATATTTAAATTCGAGTGGATGAATAGAAAGTATTTTATGAACGATTGAAAATTTGAACAAGTTATATATAGGGAGAGTGTGAGCTAATAAAAGGAATTGAAATAAGGGCCTAAAGTGAACATGTGTAGATTTTTGAATGTCTTTATCTTAAGGTTTCTCCGAATATATTTTAATATGTCAATCGAATTAATAATATATTTTTTCTATATCCTTTATCACGTAGGCTTCAACTGCATGCGATGAAAACATCGAGTGTCATCGCAAGGGTCCTGGACAATATCATTGTGGACCCTATCTTATCTCGCATGGTTATTGGGCAGATGGTGGAAAACCTGGAGAGAACCCTGACGATCCTCTAGGTAAAGTTATTTTCTAGTAAGCTATCGTAAGAAAATGGTCGGATATTATAAGAATTTGAGATATTGTAAAAAACAGTTTTAGCTATGTCAAGGATGCATAGATTACACATTTCAAATATTTATTATGGTTAAGAAGAAATTATTTAATAATTAAATTGCAAAATCTAGAATTTATTTGTATTTCTATTGCAATTCATTCTATTATGAGTTTTCTTCGTTAGATGCAATAATCTAAATGTGCCCACTTCTGTAGCTCGTTATTATAAAAGGAAAATTAATTTGTAGACCAATGTTTTCTTAAGAGAAGTTGTCAAAGGCGAACAAACATTTAAACTTCCGCGTATTTATAAAGGCTAATTAAAAACAAGAATTTCATATCTAATTAGGGACACGTTGTCCTGACAAAAATAAAATTATAGAAAATTACATATCGCGAATATATCTCCATGTTCCAATATATGTGCATACTAATTTTCATCCATAGTGTATGAACGGTATACAAGATGAAATGCTGCAGCGCCATCGGGTGGCAAGTAACAATAAAGTGGATAGCGCGAACCCATTTTCCATACTCGAATACATATTATTACCAATTTTCATATCAAATAAATACATACATACATATGGAATACATATTATTCCAATTTTCATATTTTTAATTTCAATATCAAAACCTGGGCTTGAATGGCCGAGTGGCTAGCGCTCTGGCACTCAGTTACCACAGGTTTCAGGTTCGAGTTCCAGCGGTGCCATGGATGTTTGTAGTGGTTTGGAATCCACTTTAAACCGTAGGTCCCGGTCCTAATAGGATCGTAGAGCGTTGCGGGGGCGTTGTTACTCCTCTTCCGTGGCTTATCTTCAAGTTACACGCGCCCCTTGGATAATGCAAAGTGAGTACGTCTGTGCAGCCCTTGCCTTAAGGCATCAAGGCCAAGCTGTCTAAAGTGTTTGCCAGCTGCATTAGAAAAAAAAAATCAAAATATAAAAAATTAAAACTTGCATAACATTTTGAAAACTCCAATTAGATGTAAAATATTAATAAAAAAAACATGTTCTTAAAAGTGAAATTTCATATGGCGTGTCTGTAGTGAAAGAGGGAAATTTTCGGTAATCATCAACATGTCTTAGATCAACAACAAACTTAATGAGATGGAAATAATTTATTTTACATCAGAGTATGAAATAATTAATCATTATCTTCATGGCTGAGAACATAAATAACCTGCTTGTGACAAGCGATGCATGAAATGGAAACTCTTGATTCTTGTCTTTCTACGTAACTTGAGAAAATTGCATTGATTTTATGACTAATTGATTTGTCGTTTACTTTTCTTTTCACTTATTTGATATGGTAATGCAAATTAACGGGTGGATGGCAGGTGGTTGGGATGATGTGAAATATTACCAGCTGGCTGATTACCGTGAAAAGGCCTTTGGAATGTGTAATTTTTTTATTAATTTGATAAATTAGGTGGCCAGCTAAGTATACAGTTTAGTAGAACATAAGTAATAAATCATTTTATTTCGCTTAAAAATGTGGTGGGCATTTTGTTTGTTTATTTGGTGATTTGGCTCAAGAAGTGCAGGATTCTCAGTCATCTTTTTTTAATGCAGCTGGCTAAAGTATTCAGACCGTGATCTATTTTATGCCATAAGGGCTGCACAGACGTTACTCACTTTGCATTACCCAGGGAACGCGTGTAACCTGAAGATAAGCCACGGAGTAACAATGCCCCCGCAACGGACCGGGACCTACGGTTTAAAGTGGATTCCGAACCACTACAAACATCCATGGCACCGTTTAATTTCGAACCCTATACCTGTGGGGACCGAGCGCCAGAGCGCTAGCCGCTCGGCCATCTGGCCCCAGATTCTAAATCATTACCGAATCTGAAAATCTCTAAATCATATTCGAATCTGAATAGAACTATTGTTTTCAATTAAATTCATAGTAAAGCAATGTAAAACAATGCAAACACTCGAAAAACTATAGCGTGTTGAATAGATTGTTATTCCGATAAAATGGGATTGATTCCTATGTTATCAAACGTAAAAGGAAAATGAATGGCGTGCGTACATAGATGCGCACAAAATGTTCCAAGTGGGCTCAACAACAACAATTTAAAAAAAAAAGTTGCTGAACTTTCTGTCTCGAATTTCATATAAGAAGTTTAATTTCAAAAGTCACGAGAAATCTGGAATTAGTCTAAAGCCAGTGTGCGGATAAAATGTCTTAATAAAATGAATTTATAACCAGTGTAAAGCTGGTGGTTGATGGATAAAACCATCAAGTGAATAAAATGCATCCACTGGATTTCAGATGTTTTACATAGCTACAACTAACCAAAACATTTGTTTGTATAAAACGGTACATTTATATGAATTAATAAAGTTTGTGAAGTGAAAACATATGTAGTGTAATAATGAATAACATTACATGTAATGAAATTTCACATAAATATTAAGTGATCGAGCTTGGTGGCGTTAATTTTCTATGTCTTCACCTTTGATCAAAGAAGGATACCGAAACCCCATATACTGGGAGATCTTGGTTCATAAATGTGGTGGCAATTAATATGGGTGCTGGCAGCAACCGCCTCAAGCCAAACAAGTGAATCAAAAGTGAGTTCAAAATTTTTTACAAACATCGTAACATCATTATCATCCTCATCAATGGCTTAATAGTCCCATCTGGGGTGGGCAAGGCCATCTGCTTACTGGCAGATTTCGAAACAAATATTTTCTTTTTACGGAGTAGGGTTGTCAGTTCTATGCCCAATGCTCAGGATCTACAGTTTAAAGTGAATTCGAACTACTATAAATATTCATGACCACGTCGGGAACTCGAACCAGAAGCCTGGTGTACCGCGCGCCAGGGTGCTAGTCACTCGCCTTCAGGACCCAAATATTATAACACAATTTGTAAAGCATCAGCGACTTGGTTCGGTTTGTGGTTCTACATTCATTTTTTGCGCACTCCAGGCTAATTAGATCGGGACCTACAGTTTAACGTAGATTCTAAACCACTAACAAAGATCATGCTAACGCCAGGATTCGAACCCAACGCCTTTGGTACCAAAGGCGAGTGCAATAGCCAAATGGCCATCAAGCCGCTGCGACTTGGTGAAAGGGTAAAACCTAAAATAAGATCCAACTTATTTACCCTTAAGTGAAATGTACTTCCTCTAAAAACGAAACATTTTCTTTCGTGAAAACCATTAAAAACCATTAGCATACCACATTATTTATAATTCTGGTTTTTTTTTTTTTTTTTTTTTTCATTTTAAGAACTAAAGATTTCCCTCTTAATTTAATTAAATGAATGAACAAATTAGTGAAATTTATACCTACTCTCTAATTTGATTAAGTTAGAGAGAGATTTTGGTGATGACTGTCAAATTAAAATTTGTCAAATAAACAACTTAGTCTGTTGAAATACAACACTAATTAATTATTTTTTTTTTCCTCACCAGATTTCGAAAAGTGTGTGAAATCGAAGCCCTGTGCTGAGGCAACCATGAGAGGTTACATGGATAAATATGCCCGTGACTGCGACGGCGACTTGGATTTCGACTGCTACGATTACGCCCTGATTCACAAAACTGGACCCAAGGGATGCAACGCCAGTTGGGTATTGAACACAGACTACTGGGCAAGATTTAACGCTTGCTACGACGGTTGAGTCCAGTCTTTCAAATGTCATTTTGTGCAATGTATTGTGTATATTATTTTGCCAAAAAATAAATTTTTTTTTCTCCAAATCTGCATTTTTTTTTAAATGAAAAAAAGTGACAAAAACTATAATTGAATATTTTTACACATTCAAGTGAAATTTACAAATATGGCATTCCTGAAGTGTGATGTCATAAAATAAGATATGTGGATATTTTTAGCACCAGTGGATATTTTAATGATAATTTAAATGGCGGTAGTTTAGGCAGTAGAAATGAAGATTTTAGATAAATCCTGTGATGAATCCAATATTAATATGATCACTGGTTAATAATATTAATAAATAATCATTTATTAAAGATCTAATTTTAATTTAATATTTCCAAAAATATCGTGTACAGATCGGTGTTTATGGATGTTAATTTTTATCCATTTTTAGTGATAAAAATTCAAATTCCATGAGAAATAATTAATGATAAAATCTAGGTTAATAATAAGAAATGTCAAAATCTCACCCAAAAGGTAAATCATAAACAGTATATAACATTTAATATATAAAAAAAAAAAATATTAAAGTCAATTCCGTTTTTTTTTTTTTATGCAGAAAGTCTTTTATAAATAATTTTCATTTTTTTAAGTTTATTGGCGCCATCTTTGGTAGATATATGCAAAAATCTAAAAAACCCCAAAATTTATTAATTAAATTTAATGAATGAATTAATATTTGAAAAACTGTATTAACATCCAGTGTCATCCACTACGAGTTCAAAAAAACAATGTATTTGAGCTTAGTGGATGAAAAAAGTAAAATGAACGATTGAAAATTTGAACAAGATATATATAAAGAATGTAGCTAATAAGGAATTGAATAATAAAAGGTTGCCATATTTTTCTGAAATTTTTACAAATATTGTACCACAGTTTGTAAATCATTAGAGACTTTGTAAAAAAAGGCTGTGACCAAAAATAAAATCCAACTTATTTGTCCTTAAATGAAATGTACTTCCCTCTAAAAACAAAACCTTTTCTATCTTGAAAACCAATAACAGCACCACTAGATCACCATTGGTGAACACCAACATTGAGTCTTGGGTGTGAATCTGTACCAATCAGAGACACCCCCAGGGGAGGATCGCATCTCCCCCTCCCAATTAATAGCCCCTGGAAAATATTAAAACTGAAACCGTTATACGTAAAATTTATCTGAATTACAAAACAATAGTGGTTTATGGATGGGAAAAAAAGCTTAATTGCTTTTTCATTTTTTTTTTTTTATCTCACAGTTTAATGATACATCTAACTGACATCGTTTAAAATTGAGGATGATGATTGATATGCTAAAAATGATGATAGATGGCATCAATGAAAGCATAAGTAGTAAACTAGAGTCATGTCTTACTCGTAATTATAGTATGTATATGCAATTATCTGTTTACAATGTAGCCACCATTTAATACAATATATTTTTGATTATTTTTGTTCCATGTTCTATATCTAAATTTTCAATAATTGCATTTGTACGATTAAATTTTGACCTCTTTTTCTTAAACTTCGTAATAGCCAATTAAAATGTCAAATTACTCAGTAGGAATAAGTTGCTGGATTTTTTTAATAAATTATTTCACTCAGTCTTCTTATTAAATATTGATGAATTTTTGTATGATACATTATGCATTATCTTTATAACATTTGATTTCTCAGAAAAATTGCTGCAGTATTTTTTTAATGTTTGACTTTTTTATTTATTATAAGCATTTCTGACTTAGGAAAAAAAAAAAACTGAACGTATATACATACTCAATAAATAGTGTAGTTACGACTTTAGTTAATTGAATACTTACGAATGAATAATAGAATCATTCTAATGGTCAATGATTCTATACATATTCTGAATAGTACTTTAGTTACGACAGAATAGTGTAGTTACGATTTGATTACATTGAAAAATAATTGATGATAAACTCCTATTTTTTTTAACTATTCAATATGCTTGGTTTTAGAAAACTTTCATTTACAAGAAACAAGGCTTGTTTCTTGTAAATGAAAATCTTTATAAAACGCTAATTTTAGATATCACATCGAAAAACCTCGAATTTGCCTCTTGAAAAGTAAAATTTATTTCATGGTCCCTTTATAAAAAAGTTGTAAAAATTTGAAACAATGTAAATTCAAATAAAAAGAAGAAAAGACGTTTTTTTTAACTAGATAATATACCACTGATTTGTGTTCTTTTAAATGAAGATTCTTTTAATTTTATTTTCGATTTTATATTTCCTCTTAAAAAATAATTTTAACAACATCAGAAATTTTCTAGTTTCAACTATCGGTAAAATATCAAACTTATGTATTATAGAAAAGTCGAAAATTTTAAACTTACTGGATAAGATTTTCATTCATTTCAGAAACTTTAATTTGGAATTTAAATCATGGTTCAAATGATTCAAATAATTTCTGGAAAATGTATTTAAAAAAATTAAATTTCTAATTTTAACATTTTAAGAAACAAACACTAGGCTTTTTCTTCCAAAATAAGAACTTCACACTTAGAAAAATAATTCTCGTTGCCAAAACCAGCAAATAACAGTCGAAAACAAACAAAAGCTTTATTTTTTAAATTAAATTATATAATTTGTACCAAATTTCTGTACATTGGCATCAATAGACACATCAATTATGTTATTTCCAAGGAAATAATCCGTGGACACAATGTTGGCGCATTTCCACCATCTATCCCGAAACCACTTTGTTACTTGAGAGTTCACGTCTTGCGCCAAACTTCTGAGTCCACCATATTTGTCAATTAGCACACCAGAAGTGGTTGGCGTGAGTTCCGCCATGGCAGACCACAAACCTCTATGCCTGAAAAGGCACATATTCCTGGTGAGGAAGTCTTCCAGTTCTGGACGAGTTTCTTTATTACCCCACAAATGGAACACCCCAGGGAACAAAAGGTTGCTTTCGACTGCTTGCTTGGATGCATATCCAACCATCAATCTCTTATTGCTTTTCCACATTTCATTCAATGTGGTTGAGTACTCATAAGAAGTGGGCATCATGTAATTGCCTAAAGTACTGATGACCATCTTCATCAGTTCTTTGTGCCTGTCCTCCACCCAACTGTCTATGAAACCCATGTAAAACAAGTGGAAATCCATGACCACAATCTCATTGGTGTTGTCCAGGAATCGCTTCACCTGCGACAGGACCTCCCGGACTGAATTGTTGGTCCTCAGGATGTTGTGGGTTATCCAGAACTTTTCCTTGCTGCCAGCCACATGTTGGAAGATGACTCTGAAGTCCAAGAATCGGTTGCCGTACACCAATTGGTTGAACACATCCTCGTCGTGGCACATCTGGTACCTGACTTTGGCAGTATTCCTCTCTGGTCTGTAGGCTTCGTAACTGCCAGCATTGTGGGTGCCAGGAATCATGAGGTCTTTCAAGGTTCTGTTTCCAATGATGTCCTTCATTTCATACATCCATCGAGGTCTGGCTCTGATGCAGGATTTCGCAACCAAGCGATTTAAGTTGATGTAGCCTATGCAAAAAAAAAAAGGGGAAAAATAATGTAAGACTCAATTCATAAATATTTAAACAGCATTTATCAAATAAGGTTGAAAAAAATTTAATTTGTATTTATTCTTAATTAAACGTAGCTATTTTCTTATAAGAAGTATTATTCACATTAATATGCATTTAAACAAATTTGATTTATGTCACGATATTATATGTTTTTTTTAATTAAAATGTTTATATTTATACCTTGAATAATCATTATTAAATGTTTAATAATGATCATAATGATCATATTTTTACCTTAACAGCGAAAATATTCAACCTATTGCAATGAAAGATTTTTTATTCTCGTTTTTAATAGTCCATTACTAGTAAATCATTTAAAAATAGATAATTTAAAATTAGTTTTAAAATGCATATTTTTTGTAAGATAACCCTGCAAAAAAAAATTTATCTAGAATTAAATGTCAGACAATCAGCACAACAGAAAGTATAACTTATGCATACATTTAAATTAGCAACATATATTTATTATTATCTCAACAATTTAAAAAGAAACTTCTGACATTCTATTTTTTTCCTTAGCGATTACATAAATTTTATTTATGCATTATTCACATGTTACACTGTTTTCTTTTTTTTTTTAAAAATAAATTATCGTTAGAATCAATGTTAATTATTTGATACCCAAGACATTTTTCTTCCAATTATGATACAAAGAAGCCCAAAAGATGATTTTGTAGCTAAGAATCTTGATCTACCCATTTGTTATTATGAAGCCATCCAATTCATTTCCATCAATTCACGTCAGCAGAGCCATCGGCAATCAAGTACTCTTCGTATAAAATCGGTGTCAACTTCGCAGTGATGCAACAAAAATATTAAATACTACATAAAGCTAAAAACAACTCCAGCGTGTGGAAGAAAACTGTTTGATAAACAGAACTTGACCTAAATAATTGCCCCACGATCCCAGGTTGTAAATATATGACCCCAAGGGAATGATTCCTTGCTGGAAAAATATGACACCAGTGTTAAACAAACCGCAAGAATGTGCGATGAGTCACAGCACATAGTTGAGATTTTTATGAGTGAGACTCATGATTTGTGACCGCTTTTACTTAATCGTCAATGGTGATCTCATTTTTTGTTTGGAATCACGCTCGAATCACTTGTTTCCTCTGAGAACTTTGTAAGACATTGCAAGGCGATATTGCGGTAGTAATGGTTGCTCAAGTTTGTTGTTATGTTATTTTGTTTGTTTATGTTATTGTTTACCGGATATTTTGCCATATAATAAAACACATTCGATATTAACTAGATGCATCACAAAAAGCTGTTAATTTTGCACCAGGTTATGTCAATTTCAATTCTAAAATAAAATGCCTAAAAGCTGCATCTGCGGTTGGTTTTGAACCTTTATCTACCTCAATCCAACCTAAAGGGAAGGATTTTTCAACTTATTATCTAATTATCCAAGCTCACCCTCAACACATATATACTGGATACGATTTTGATTGCCTCGTTTCATATAGAACTTCTTCAGTTTGTAACGGCCTGATATCCATGACCTTCATATTTGCTACTAAATAATATCGCCGCAAAAACTACGGCCTGATGGCAACTGGCTAGCATTCTGATCTTTGGTGTCGAAGGCTTCAGGTTCGAATCCTAGAGGTGGCATAGATGTTTGTGAGTGGTTCGAAATCTATGTTAAACTGTAGGTCCCCGGTCTAATTAGCTTAAAGTGTGCACAAAATTACCGTAGAGCGACAAACCAAACTTTCAGTTTAGAATCCCAATGCCCTATCTACTAAGTCTATTCAGAAACGAATTTTAAAATTATCAATGTTATATAGATTTTTTTTTTTATGTATACCAAAGATTAATATAAAGTGGTATCTCGGTATACATCTTTAATTTGTTTTAAATCTTTTGGTATAAGCCAAATTTTTCTCATATGAAATAAAGAGAAGATGATTCATCCATTCCCATGGAAAAATCCTATTGTCATATTATAACTGTTATATGAAATATATATAGCTCTTAATATCATAACTTTTATGCATAACTGTTATATAAAATAATATTACTGTTACATAAATATTATGTAACTGTTATATAAAATAATTTAAACACTGTTTAATACTAAAAATACAAAATCTATTAGGTAACATGTATACATAATTAAAATTAACCAAATTTAATATTCTCTTTTTCCTTCTTGGGCCTGAATGGGAATTGACATTTATTTTTAAATCTGTTCTAAAGAATTTTGCTTATGTCTTCTATTAAGGATGCTTCGGAAATGTGACATTATCTGGTCATTCCAGACAGTGCTTATTTGAGCTTTGTCAGGGATGATATGAATGTGGATTTTGCTTGCGTTTCCTTTTCAAGATGTTTTAGAAATGGGACATTGACTGGTCATTCCAGTCAGTACTTATTTCAACTTTGTTGATGGTAATTATCTACAAACATCCATCCATTTGTTAAAGATGGTACACGAAAGTCGTATCCAAACATAACTTTTCGCATACCAAACATAGCGATAAAATAGGATGTATATTAAGTTGGACTTATTCCAAAGAGGATGTATACAGAAGAATCACTGTATGTTTCTCTATAATGTCATATCTATAATGTTATATCTACAAACTACTTTCCTAAATAAGAAACTTAACAGAATATAATTTAGTAAATTAGAAACATAATTAAATTTAAAAAAATCACTTAAAAAATTTGTATACTGAAACCTAAGTTCATTTTTGTTGTTCAGAAAACATCAGAAACTTCTTTCCGATCATAATAAAAACATCACAATGCAAACAAAGGGAAAATGTGTAGATTTTCAGTTAAATTGCTTAATCTATCCAGTAATAAGTGACAATGTGTTGTTGCGAATATCTAATACAATACCAAAGTACTGATGAGGAGGCAAGGCAGATGTTATTTAATAACTGTTATTTATATTGGTGAAAGATATAATCAATTGCGCTTGAGTATATTGCATACATTTGAAGAAGAAGTAACCTTTAATGAAAATTTTTAATAGTATTGAGGAAAGTTTTCTATTATATAAGTATTTTTTTTGTTTGTCAGTAGTGGGAGAGGGACAACTTCAGAAATGGTGATCACGCTTCACAACTTTTCATGAGCACCACCATTACCGCAAAATTTACATTAATATGATATTTACACACTATATATGATCTGATCAATATAAATGAACAATGTAATTGCAATTTGTAATATTGTCCAGTAATACACCAAGCAATTTCTTTTTTAAAAACTGAGAAAAATTTTAATGACATACCTAAGGTTAGTTAAGAAATCATTTGGTACTACCAATAAACTCAAAGCTGTCTTTTTGTGCATTATATATACATATATATATATATATATATAATTCCATCAAATGCATATTATGAATAAAAATTAATTTCAAAAATTTAATTTGAAAAGAAAACAACAAATGGCCGTCAAAATAAAAGGCAAACTAAAAACATTTCAATAGATGGCCCATTTGATATTATATGATCCTATTAACACGAATGTTTTTAGATGCTAAATAGTGTTATAGAGTGAGGTTTTGACTTATATATTTTCCACGAGGGACTTTTAACACAGTTAATGGGGACTTAAAATTCTACAGATGCGTAAAATATGATATGTGAATATGTATAGATTGTATGTACAAATATGCATACGTATATACAAATATGTATACATTGTACGTACAAATATGTATATACAAAGTTTTTTTTTGAAAATTTAAGTTTTATATTTTCATTTTAAAATGCTCTGCAACATTATATGCGTATATATATATATATATTTGTACATACAATATATACATATTTGTGCATACAACATATACATATTTTTACAAATTAATGCTATATTTATACATTCAAAAATATCCTCCATTTAATCAAGGCATTCAAAACTTTGTTATTAAAAAGAATTTTAATAACAAAGCGTTTACGCACACTACATTTATTTGTGCACTTTATTGAATAAGGGTGTATAAAAAAATTGGCAAATTGGAGAATAGCGCAGCATTTTCTATTTTTCTCAAAAAGCTGGTAACTATTTTTTCGAATTAGATGGAAATTTTCAATTACGTAATTTTAAAAAAATAATAAACAAAAATAAATTGTTTTTTTTTTTTAAATTCCAAAAATGTATTAGTTTTTTTCTGGTTTCTGTCACTTCCCGTAGTGACTACGGAAAACTCATAGTAATCGGCATCTCCGGAAAAGCAAGTGCTACATTTAATTAGAAGTTAGTGAAAACAAAAATAAACTCCTTTTTCATATTCACACACGCTGACTTGCTGAGCTCAGTCGGCAGACCTATATATATATATAATATATTAACCTATATATATATATATATAATATATTATTATTATAATATATAATATATTGAACTAGATCGCGACCCTTGTCAAGGCTGGCGCCGAAATCGAGGCTAACGTTCATTGACAAAACAAGGCGTCCGTGCTAGTAACACTTAGATATCCGTGAACAGTGGCGGCATTCAAAAGTGGATAACTATCACATTATGAGATAATATTTGTAATAAATTGAAAGATGTTGAAAAAAATTATTTGCATAATATTTTTCTTATTGTACTTTTTTTTTTTCCTCCATCTTAAAATGAGTTTGCCACTTTTTCTTAATACAGAAAATACTTTAAAAATGAGTTCTATAAAAATCTTATATTACAGTTCCTGCAATTAAATAAATATTTTTTAGTTAAAATGTGTTAAGATTTGTTCGATAGCTCAATACCACAATAAACTCAAGTAATCTTCGACATAGACACGAAGAATGACACAGACTTGAATGGACTGTATAAATTAATCTCCTTTATTTAGGCAGCCATCAAACTCGAAGATGAACTGACCACACAAATTCTCTCTGGGGTTACACTTATTGAACTCATTTATTTATGCAGCTATCGCACTCGAGGATAGACTGCCACACACAACCTTACTCTTTGGTTGCAGAAGTTCCACTCCTTTAGTTTATGCAGACATCAAACTCGTAGATGCCTGCCACACGACCGTTTCTCTATGGTCGTAGAAGTACAACTCCCTTCTTACATTCTTTCTCTCTCTCTCCCGTCAGCTCACCCCCTGCCAGACACCCCCACAGACAGGATGTTTTTCTGGACATAGGGCGTTGACCTCCCCTAAGCAGGGGGACATGGGTTTCGACGTAATAAGATTTAAAATATGTTTTGATTCTTAATATTCACTTTTAAATTAATGTAAGCACATGCTTAAAATTCTTTATGTGCTTTTTGATATATTATATTATTTATAAAGAAAGAAAATCTCTCTCTTTCTCTCTCTCTCACTATATATTATATATATATACACAGTCTGTAGCCCTCAGATTTCTTCAGTCTGACATCCTTGACCTAGACTATGAGTAAGTATATCCCTTGGACTTGATCTAGCCCAGTGGTTCTCAAACCTTTCATGGACGGACTACATATAAAAACTACAATAATTGCAAGCATACTATATACAACTTTCTGAGAAATAAACATCCTCTACTAACGCCTCGCGGTTTTATATCCAGGTGGTCAACTACACAGGCTACTACTTACAGAGGGTGAAATCTCAGAGGCTGCAATGAAAATTTGTTTAACATTGAAATATTTTGACACATCTCATAGATGCTGGTGCTCTTGGTAGCAAGCCATGGAATTTACCGCTCTTTTGGTTACTCGGACACCTTCTTTGGCTCATTATTGCTGTTTGTCTACTTCTCACATTTGAAAAAGAGCACCTAGAAAGATTTTGTAACAAATGTCTTGTATGAAAAAGTTGTATACATGTTGTTGTAAACAAATGTCTAGTATGATTAGTATGTCTAGTATGACGCTCTCTTTGAATGAAAAAAAAAAAAATGACGAGAAAAAGAGTATATGTCTATGTCTATATATAAGTTCCTAGTCATGTGGAAATCCTTGGTAATGGCAGAGCCAATATCCTGGAGAAGGGCGGGAGCAGTCCAAACAGTCGGAATTTCCACTGCTACTCAGGGCCGTGTGTAACCATATCCCTGCAGCCATCAACAAGTTCTCCAACAAAAGTCTCAAGGATTTGTTCGGCAACAAAAAGGTGGAAATGTCTTGTCACAAGGGGCCGAATTCCTGTGCACTTGGAGCGAGCTGAAGTTGTAACATGCTTCAACCTTACAACCGGCCGTGACTACCTGCAGACACACTTCCACCGTATTGGTTTGGCTTCGGATGGGATCTGCCCATTATGTCGGATCGCCAATATAAACGGCAATCACCTGTGCAACTACACTGAACTTAACGATGTTCCCTGATGACATTACGGCAAGTTATTGGGAGGCTCGACGTCGTATGGCTGAACAGCCACAGACAGGAGTAGGATTAAAAAAAATTATTTCCGGGCACATATTTCATTGGAATGACACAAGGTGCACTAGAAAATCTTCTAGGGAGCACCAGTGCACCCTGGCCTCCGCTTTGAGAACCAATTATCTAGTCTTTTAGATAGCATCGCCGGTAACAACATAATACAAATTCCAGAATAGATTTTCGAATGTTGGCTTGGCTTTACTGAAAATTGTATTATTATATGATCCAAGAACAAAGATTTTCTTAAGATTTTAAAAATTTCCAGCAAATAAAAATTCTTACCAATCCAGAAGCCAAGACACCCATCGGTGAGCTTATTGTCAAAGAACTCGATCCTTGGAAAAGGTATCCTTGTCCTGTAGTAGCCCTCAGGATTATTTCTCGTGGAAGCCATTTCAAGGGGGTCACTGCTGCCTTCAGTAGGATCGTGGTTGAAGAGACCTACCCAGGACGTGGGGTCCTCGTTCATACCAGGTGGGGCGTTGAACCAATTGAGTTCCAGCAAACGTTCTGTGATGACACCTTCGGCATTGTGGGATGCCAAAGAGTTGACCGTCAGCAGAACTCGTGGACTCGAAGATTTATCCTCTACATCTACGGAGAAAAATAGTAAGTTTTAGAGTAAAAAAAATTTGAAATTTTTAATGTGAAAACATCTAAACTATTAGCATTGTACGTGCAGGATATTAATGAATTTATGTGATGCCATTACAGCGACACTAATATTTCACGTCAAATATGAAAGTTGGATAAATAAACGATTTAAAATTTAGCCAAGAATATGATTTAAAATTTAGCGTTGTGGCATACCTACCTACATATTTCTTTATTTATACAATAATATAACCATGCTTCCTCCCACGCAGTGGCAAGGTCTCTGGGCGTTGAAACCACGGGCTTCAGGTTCGAATTCTGGCAATGACATGAATGTTTGTTAGTGGCTCGGAATTCACGTTAAACTGTAGGTTCCAGTCTAATTAGCCCAAAGTGAACAAAAAATGACCGCAGAGCGACAAACCAAGCCAAACCTACACATTGGCAAGAGCACCACCTCGTGGCGTTCAGAACAGGTCAATCGGGCTCGAGACTTATCAACCGAGAAGAAGTCGAGAGAAACATTTAGTTGGTCTACAGCCTCTTACTAGAAGAATAAGTGTATTTCATGCAATCCTGCGCTTAGCCGAGTTTCGTTTTTTTTACTCAGAAGGGGAATTCTTCCACAAAGCTATAATTATCCGTCTTTTACTTTAAATGTGTTAAATGTTGTTTGTGTATAGTTGTATATGTGTGTTGTATGTGCATGTGTAAATAAAACTATGAGGTCTCAAACCTGTGCCTCAAGTATCTCAACCCAACCCCACCCCATTTACAATATGGGCCCGTTAGTACCTGAACATTGTAATACTAATTAATATACATATTGAAAAACAACTGAACTAATCGAAAAAGTTGGAAAAACTTAACGGTCAGTAAATATAAAAACCAAACAGAGTCCATAATCATTAAAGATCTTCAACAACATAACATTTTCTTCCTTTGCTTCTGTCTTTAACTTCGGTGTTATAATTTTTTCCAGTCTTTGAAACTTTAATTTATCAAGTATACTTTTAAAAAACATTTATTTATAGTATCTCCTACAGCCCTATGGAGGGCCAATGCCGTCTGTCTATTGGCAGATATCGAGACAGGAGATGTTTCCTTTTCCTTGATTTCGAGACAGGTTGTTAATCCTACTGCCATATATCATCCCATTATAAGTAAACAAATATGCTAGAATTAGTGTTATATTTCTCTGGTTCTCGCAGGTTTCAGATTCGAGTTCCACCGATGCCATGGATGTTTGTAGTGGTTCGGAATCCGCTATAAACTGTAGGTCCCGGTTTAATATGTCTACTATTACATCACCCCACTACATCACAATGCCTACAGCTGAATTGCCCCTATACAGTTTGGGAATGATGTAGGTGAGAAGTCTGACTGGGCTTTGTTACGCTCTACAGTCATCTGAGACCGGGACTTACACCTTAAAGTGGATTCCGAACCATTACAAACATCCATGGCACCGCATGGACTCGAACCCGAAACTTGTGGCACCTGAGCTCTAGCCATTCAGACATCTGGTCTCACCAATTCTGTATTACCCAAGCATATCACAAATAACTTGATATACCACACCATATCTTACTACCACATCTCCAAAGATGGTTTCTCAGAAGTTTGCATCCTCAAAGAAAGGACTTTCTCGCCTACGAATCTACTATGTTTTCCCAGCACAAATATGGTTTGGTATCCTTTTTTTGTGTTTTGAATTCTGTTGTGCTTTTAAACTTTCCTGCTTTCGTTAGTTCAAAACCTGACACCCTAACCACACTATACTCCAAATTGGTCTAATATCTTGTACGGTCTAATATGACTGTACAACATGTATCACAAACACCATCGAGTCTTCTTGTTTTTCAAACAGAGTATACAGCAATGCCGCCAGTGGATTGAACCTTAGCACTAAATCTCACCAGGGGCGCATGTTACCACTGAGCCACGAGTTTTCCTAGAGTTTCATTCACTGACATTTTAAGGTTAATGTAGTTAGAAATAAGTAAATACCCATGAAATATTTCTGCATCTTAGTTACGATTAGTAAATCTTAAATCTCTTTTCAATCAATGTATTCATTAAAGTTTAGATTTCGTCCTATGTAGGTCTTGGTTAAATTCGCTCATTTAACCAGAGGATCTATACCCAGAGAAAGTTAGATGGATATCTAGTCGAAGAAGACTTGAAGAGATTGAGAATCACTCAGATCATCATTGGCCCTTGAAGGGCCCTTACAAATTTAAGACTTTTCACCATTCTACACGACTAGTTGCCTATTGTTTCCAATTAGTGATTCTCAATCTCTTCAAGTCTTCTTCGACTAGATATCCATCTAACTTTCCAAGAATTCTTAAAAGAACAAAGTCCATTGCTCAAAATATTCTTTATTTATTTTGTAGAACCCTGCACTTGTAGTTTCATAAGCACTAATATCATTGCAACCACTTTCTTTGAATTTTTAGCAAGCTTACAGGCTTCTAACAGATTTACATATGCATGAGATGTATTGAGCATGCCTGCATGACGTCATCACCACGTTGCTAGGCGTTGCCCTATAATTTTTTTTTTATTTTTAGCGCCTTTTTTTTTATCGTGATTTGTTCCCTTTCCGAAACAGGGCACTTTGGCGCCGTCCCGAAGCTGTGCTTGGCGATAATAGGATAAATTATCTAAAAATGGGATGGCCCCATTATAAACGTGATGTAAGGTCACATAATGCATATTGTTGAAATTTATAGTGGAGAAAGGTACTTCAAGGTGTTATTGGCTGATCAATACAGAGCCCTCTACTACCTGAATGAGATATTTCCCAACTCTATAGTAGGACAAGTTGATTTTGGTTCTCTCATCAATAGGGATGCACAAATTTGTCAAAGTCGCGAGTCGCATGTATTCACTGATACTTGGACAAGGCCACACATTCGCATAAGAAAACCTCTCAAAAATTATCTAAAGTTTAAGTGTATTTCGAGGCCTGGGGTGAGTGACTAGCTCTCTGGCGCTCGGTGCCACAGGTTTAGCGTTCGAATCCCAGCGTGCCATGGATGTTTGTAGTGGTTCAGAATCCACTTTAAACCGTAGTTCCAGGTCTCATATGACTGTTGAGCGTGGAAGCCCACCATGGAACTATTGCGCCAATGATGATGATGATATGTGTATTTCATGCGTTTATACATAATAAAATATTATAAGCAATAAAAATGGCAAATAAATAATTTGATGCTTGATATTAAAGATAGTTGAAAAAATATTTTAGTATTTGATTACATTTTTGTAATACCTAAGCACAAAAGTGAAGAGTCAAATTATTTTTATTTTTAAATTTTTTTTTTATTATTTATGCCTACTGTTTTCACAAATATGTGTTGATTCCAAACAGACTTGCGTATTTTAATTCCGGCATTATTTAGCAAAAACTCCGTCTACTACGATGGGGAAATTTTAAAATTGGGACATGCTTTTGACAATAATTGTCGTTGTTGTTGTATCCACTGAAAAGTACAAGAAAATCAACTATGGTGGTGCTCCTGACAAATAGTGGTTATGTTGATAGCCAGCTCGGAGTATAAATCCTCTTACGAGGGATGTTCCAAACAATGTACGGGCGGCTACAACATCTGGACAATCAAAGAGATGATGAGTTTGGTTTGTCGCTCTACGGACATTTTGTATTCACTTTGATTAATTAGACATAGACTTACTGCTTAACGTGGTTTCTGCACCACTCACAAACATCTATGCTACCGCCAGGGTTAGAACCTGAAGCCGGTGGTACCAAAGGCCAGAGCGCTAGCCAATTAGCCACTAGGCTGCCTACATTATGAGGGAGTAGCTTAACAATTGTCGAAGAGATTAAAAAAAAAAAAAAGAATTATGTAAATAGCAATCCTGCATCCCACGAGTAGTATGTTATTAACAAAAGTTATTATCTTTTGAGTAATAAAATAGAAAAAAAAAAATATTTTACTAATTTTTTTTCAATGGTTCTTTTTTTTTTTTACTTAACTAAATCTGGATTATGTTTCCTGTTTTAATCTTTCAATAAAATACGAAAGTCTTTCAAAACTTCTAATTATATTGTAGAGTAAAATGGACATATGATGTCTGTGCAGTCTGTACAATTTGGGTAGATATTGTTTAGGGCACTCATAGTATAACCATTAAATTATACTAGGGGTGACCAATCCTAATGATCTTGCGGGCCACTTTGGAAATGCATCATAACACCGCTGGCCGCATATAAAATTATATATCCCCATATTAGATTTAGACCCTGTATAATGTCTATATATTCCCAATATCTCATATATTCCCAATATCTATCATATATTTACAAGAATATTATTTTAAAATCAAAGTTAATTTTTCTCATAATTTCAACAGTTAATTTTTGAATGCATGGATTCACACATAACGTATTTTAATACATTGTTTTTCACTATTTTGGCCATTATAAAATAAATATATTTTATAAAAGTGTGATAAATCTGACGGGCCGGAAAAATATTCAATATTCATGTGGACCGTGGGCCACCCCTTGAACTATACATTAGTTTTTCTCAGAATATGGACTAAAGATTAAAAAAAAAAATATTCATTGAAGTTACCATTGCTTATCTTTTGTGCAGTAACATAGCCTGTGGCGCCAGTGGTTGTGAGGTAGAGGACCACAATCCAAGTTACCAATCTGAACGTCAAAGTGTGCTGATGGAGCATCCCTCTGGGTCCCTGGCTTCTAAAAAAACCAATACTACACAGTTAGATTGCTGTTATGTAAGATTAACTTTCATTCAAAAGAGCACTTTTTAATTTTACGAATGATCTAAATACAATCATTAATGAACTGTGCTGTGTGAAATGAACGCCATGTTGTACAAACAGGACAATATGATGCAAAGCATTAAATGACTTAATAGAAACATCTGCTTTTCAACTTTGATTTAAAAGTGCAAATTTAGTATTCTGAATAATTGAGAATTCCTTTCCAATACACAACTTCTACAATGAATTACAAAACTGACAAATACTGGGTGATATGTCTGGCCTATCTTTTTTAAAGCAGTGACGAAAATAATTGCTAATAATTAAAGTTTGTGATTGACAGAAAAAAAATTATTCTTTTAAAAATTTTAAAGGGATTGAAGGCACTTTCATTTTATTACCCATAAAATATATGGGTATTGTTTTGAGGAGAGTGGGTCAGAGATGTCCTGGACCACTTTCAACGTTTCTTATCGGTTTTATTTCTTTCACGAACTATCTTATTGGTTTATTTAAATATCTTTCGTGTGCTTTTTTATAAAATCTTTTGGAATTCTGTACTTTATATATTTTTTTAAAATTCTTTTACGTGATTTTTATTATTAAATTTCTTTCATGTGCTTTTTATCAAATCGTTTGAATTCTATACTTTTATATTTATTTTTTTTTTTAAATTTCTTTCACGTGCTTTTTTATTAAAAACTGTGATAAACAAACTCAAAATTGTTTTCGAAGTCGAAAGCTCTATTGTTTAAAATTAGTAAACTTAAATGAATAATTGAACTTTTATTAAATTACTTTCACGTGCATTTTTTATTAAATTTCTTTCACGTGTTTTTATAATTAAATTTCATTTTGTTTTTTTTTATAAAATCGTTTGGAATTTTATACTTTATTTATTTGTTTTTTTATTTATTTCTCGTGCTTTTTATTAAATTTCTTTCGCTTGCTTTTTCATTAATTTTTTTTTTATAAAATCGTTTGGAATTCTAAAATTTTTATTTAATATGCTTTCTTTTTTTTCAGTTTTGAACCGTAACTAATGAACATATTATTAACTGAATATGATTTATTGATACTTTTTTTTCTTTGTCTAAGATTCCTGTTATGTTTTTTATTCTTAATTGTTAAATGTTTTGAATTGTTTAATAAAATGTTAATTTTTTTTTTTTTTTTGGGTTTTTTTTTAAAAAAAAATTTTTTACTATTTTATTTTAAACAACATTTCGATTTCAAAAACAGTTTTAAGTTTGTTTATGATTTTTTTAGTAGGAAATATGTTGCGATCTTTTTTTCCCTGGCCCACCCTTTTTTTTTATTTACCATGCTTTATACTCAGAAAAATAAATCAAAAATACTAAGTCAGTTTACGAATTAATTATTTTAAAGTTTTTTTTAATCTTCCACTTAAATTTCTTGCATTCCTGTATCTAGAACTATATCACAATTTAAAATGGCCATTTAAATAATGTCAATTACAATTTAAAAAATAACTGAATTATTCAAGATACCTTGATTAATAGTAAGCCTTCGAAAGAAAATTTAATTGAAATGTCATAATTTAAAAGTGTTAAATGAATAAAAGTTTTAATATTATATATAATTAAATAATCTGATTTTTCACTTGAATTTAAAAGCAGTCATTTCTCGAAAACTTTTTCTTTATTTACAGTAACAGGAGTAAGGCGGTTAAAGAAAACTTTTTATCTTGTTAAGGAATTTTTTCCCACCTTTCGATATCAGGGATTTCCTGAATTTTTATGCATCTGAAGAAAAAAATATTGATTCCATAATCATTTAAATATTAAATTTATTTTTAGATTTTGCTAGTATGTTGATGCATATCAAATGTTTCATTTTTATCTCCGTTAAATCTTTTTACTTCTTTTAATCTTTTAATTTTTAAGCTGCAGGCAAAAGTGGGTGGATTAAACAGACAAGCACAGCAATGAAATGGTCTAGAATACTAAATTAAAATACTCAATTTTAATTTTCTTAAGTTTGCATTTATTTTAATTTTTTTAAATCTCTTAGTTATTCATTTTTACCTTTATACAAGAAATAATTGATGCATTTTTTTTATTATAAAATAATAATAGCGTTGTAAATGTAATAATAATGCTATATATCTTATACTTTTACATGTTTTACAAACTAATAATTGAAATCAAATTAATGACCCTTCAACATATAGAAACGTTATGAAATTTTTAAAAATCTACTAAATTACAAAAAAAAAAAATTTATTTGTTTTTATTAAAATTTTTAAGCGAAGAATTATTGATAATTTTAAACCAGTTTTCTCTAAAAAATTATTTTTTTCTATTTATCTGAAACAAGCTACTCATAATTTTTTTTCACATCATTGAAAATTGAATTCACCTATTTTTTATGCGGTTTCAAGTAAGTATTTTTGCTTGGAGAATAATGTAAACAATAAGAAAAACATAAATTGTCGATCAAAAATTATTTTAAAATATGAAATTGATATGAGAAATGCTGCAATTATTCTACAGCGATTTATTTTTGCGATGAAAAACTTGATTCTTAATTTTAAAACAAATTATGTTCAAATTCTAATATAATTTTTTTAAACAAATTTTAATTCTCCATTGCTCTTATTTTCTGGAAAATTTTGCATAAAGCTACAAATAGACTGGCTACTGGCATACCGAGTACCAATGAGGTTAATACCCTTAAACTCGTCATCTTAATTCATAATATCAAGTCACAGTTTCTAGTAGGCTGCTTAAAATATGAGTAAAAAAAAAAAAATGTAGTTTCTTTAAAGTTAAAGTGGTACTCAAAATAAAAGATACTTAATTTTTTAAAGCTACGAAAAGACTGGTAACTGGCGTACCAATTATGGAGTACCAATGGGGATAATACCTCTTCAACTCGGTAATATCATACCATAACAATATCAGAATATAATTATCTCCCAATGGGGATAATAACCTTCTTAATCTCTTCATCTTAATTAATAATATCAGTCACAATTTATAATAGGCTACTTAAACTATTAGCAAGGTGAAAAAAATGTAGTTTCTTAAAGTTACAATGGTATTCAAAATAAAAGATACTTATAAAAATAAAAAGTAAAGTAATTAAAAAATAAAAACAATTAAAGTTAAAAAATTTGGGACCAGTTGAAGAAGCCATAAAAGAGTAGTAATTGCTGAACGATAAAGCTGAACAGCAGCAGGAGCACAGATAAAAAAAATAAAATAAATAACCTTCTGGTGTTCTGTTATTTTTTTAAATTTTATTTTCAAATTTTTGTAATTTTTATTTATTTCTTTAATAAATCCTATCCTTTTATTTTCTAAAGAAAAAAAAGGAGTAAAAAAAAAAAAAAAAAAAAAAAAAAAAAAGAATCCTAACTATGGTTACCAGTCGGCAAAAAGAGAGAATTGATGTACATCGTACAAAAATGATGAGCTTGGATTCAAACCATTATTATAAATGTTGTTACATCAAGGCAAATGTGTCTGTTAATTACTTATATAAGATTTAAACAAAAAGTTATTCAGAATTTAATTTCTGTACTCAAACTACATTTTCTTATAGTTTATAAAGACAAGAGATAGAAAGTGTTTGATCTTCAACTTTGACTGAAAATCAGGTTGAACAGTAATTGATTTACCTACATTGAATTTTAAGCTTTCCAAAGAAAATTTAAATGAAATCGTCACACTTTTAGGAGGTGAAATGAGTAAAAGTTTTTAATAATAATAAATAAAATTTTTAAAAAATCGCCAGATCTTCCATTTGAATTCATACTTCATTAATTCATTCAAAACTAAAATAAGAGGTATTATATACAAATTTTATTCAATAAAATGGAAGATTATGTCATGCATTACAAATTTGTTTTTGTATCTAGAATTGTCAAATCATTGCAAAATCATATATTGCACAATTTTTTTTCCTAATAAGCATGAATTAAAAATTAATCTAGTGGTTTTTGGTAACTTTTTAAATTATGAGAATTCTTGTTGAATACAGATTTTTTTAAAAGCAATCAATTTTAAATTCTAATGGGTACATTTTTATGAGATAATGAATCATTTTTTTAATTACAAAATTAGGAAAAAAACTGTTTTTTTTATTGTTAATCATCAGTAGGTCTCACGTCCCACTTACGTATGCTACGAGCAGCTCATCAATTGCTTTCCGAGAATATATTTTGGGGATATTGCTCTTTTTGCGTTTGGTATGGGAAAAAATTTGAAGAGAACCCATCAGCAATCCTGAATTTCGTCGGGAGACACTTTTATATACGTTGTCACAATTGATCATTGAATCTCTTCTTTTTATGTAAAAAGTGACTGCAACGGTGACGCTAGCAGCAGATTTCAACCTGAGTCCTCCTGAACAGTGCACGTTATCACTGAGGCACCAGTCGATCATATATAAAATCCTAAAAACCCGACTCGTTGCTTTACGATAACTAACGCAACACATTTGCATAAGGACCGAGGTTCATATTCTCAATCGGCGTGTATTGTAGTCACGGATTTCAGAAACGAGGAGACCTTGTAGTGATTGACACAATGTGTGTAAAGAGTTCCGAGCAGACAAACAGGTAATTGACGATTGTTTTCAGGTCTAACTCTCATTCGACTATCAAATGCAGGCAGTAATCCTCGAAATTCTTTCAAGATGGCAATATAAGTCAATCATCCACCATCGGTGGGTGTTTCATGGCATACATAAGTCGGCACAAAAAAAAAATATATATATATAATAAAAATATAATAGATAAAATTGTTTAATTTTCGATTCCATACATAATCGAATATTGTCTATAACATGAAAAAAAAAAAAAAAAAATGCCGTGTTTTCTCAAATTTTTTTTAACGTACCATTCTTATTATGAACTCTAATTTTCATTTTTTATTTTTCGTGTCCTTTATTTCGTTAAGTGCAATTAATTAAGTGAAATGAAGGAATATATATATACATACACATACATATATACATACACATACATACATACATTTATATACATACACATACATACATACATACATTTATATACACATACATACATACATACACATATACATACATACATATATATATATATATACATACACATACATACATACATATATACACATACATACATACATATATACACATACATACATACACATACATATATATATATACATACACATATATACATACACATACATACATATATACATGCACATACATACATATATATATACATATATATATATATATATATACATACACATACATACATACATACATAAACGGGTGATTGGCGCTCGCTCGGTGCCACAGGTTTCGAATTCTAGTCCCGGTAGTGCCAAGGATGTTTGTAGTGGTTCGAATCCACTTTTTTAAGCCGTAGGTCCGGGTCTAAAAGGACTGTAGAGTGTTGGGCGTAAGACTGACAACCGTATCCCGTAAAACGAAAATCCTCTCTTGTCTCGAAATTTGCCAGTAGGCATCAAATATGGGGCTGTTGCGCCAATGAAGAAAACATATATATATGTGAACATCCGTGGCCTGTGATTAATTTATATATGCTACGACACCCCAGATAATGGATGAGGAGAGGATATGTCTTTCTGGGAAGACTTTTACGGGTACTTGCTCCGCATTTGCGAGTCATAAAGGAGAATTCTGAGAAAATTAGCCACAGGCAGCTTGGCTGCCGATATAAGCCGCTTACATAAATAGTTATCTAATTTCCAATCGAACATGTCTTCTCCGACTGAATTGAAAATAAAAAATAAATGTATGAAAATTTTGTAATAAACCTTTTCTAAGAAAGAAGTATTTTCTAAGAATAAACTTTCTCTACGAAAGAAATCTTTCCTAAGATTAAACCTTTTCTAATAAGCTTTTTCTTAAAAACTTTTTCTAAGAAACCTTTACTTCTTGCTGAGGAGACACACATTTTGGTAAGTATTTAGCTAAACGCTTATTATTCGTGAATACTCATTTTTAAGAAAAAAGACGCTCTACGATTTGTTTTTCTCGCATTTAAATGCAAATGCAAGAAATCGGTTATTTGTATTCAATTAAATGCCCGTTTGTTTTTCCTATTTCTGTATTACTTAAATAAAAATTCGGTTTCGAAAAATTTTGTACAAAAATAGGAAACTCAATTATATTTATAGTAAATAAAAAAAAATTGTCAGCTGTCTTATTAGAAATTTAGTATACAACTTACTTATTAAATGTCTCATTTACTAAAAAATACTAAATTGTATTAAATGAATAATTAATCTTTAAATGTTGATATTGGCTAATCGAAAATTATGTAACAAAATATGAAAAAATATGACTCTTTAAAAAAGTTATAAATTGCAGCTAAATTTTTCTAAAAAATTATTGCAAAACGTAAATGGAATAATTTTCATTAAGAAATTTCACGATTTTCCTCAAAATATATTTTGTTTAATAATAATTAAAAATATAATGTTTTTTTTTTTAAAATAATAATAAACACAAAAATTAAACGAAGATGTAATGTATTACAAGAAATCGTATAAAAAATATTTCTAGGAAAAAAAAAACAATTATGACTAAAAAAATAAAAATAAATGGTGAAATAAAAAAAAATATTTTTTTCTTATTGGAAAAACAAAATGTGAAAAAATAGTCACAGTGACTAAATGGAAAAATAAAAATAAATGGAAATGTAATTTTTAAATAATAATAAACAAAAAAAAAAAATTGTATTACAAGAATAGTTATAATATTTTTTTTTCTAAAAATAAAAATTGGTAAATGGAAATTAATCACTTTTTAAAATGAATTAATCACATTTTTAAAATGAAATAGAATAATTTCATTTTTTGTTCTTTTTTCTATTGATTATTATTGTTATAAAACACGATTTTTGTTATTATACACATGAATAGAAATAAAACAAAATAAAATTAAAAACTGAAATCTGCTCGGCAAATTTAAACTTATCATATGTGAAGATTCAAGAACGGATGAATAAACTCAGTAATACACCAATGTTTAATAATGCACGAGTTATATGAAGCAATTGATTGGAATACTACAAGAATGGCCAAATTCAATATAGCCATATGAATATAGCAATGTTGAATAGATCAAGAACTTCATGGAGAAGGAATTGTTCAAGAATATCTACAAGAAAAGAATATACAAAAAAAGTATAGTTTGAAAAAGAAGAATGAAGTATTCCCAATTCTACAAGAAACACTGTAACTATTCAATAGTTAAAAGAATATATCAATGTTTAAAAATTCTAGGCATAAATGAAGAATGAAGTATTCTAAATACAATAAGAAGCACTATAGAGCTCCATAAGCACGGGAAAATGCCAAAAGTGATAAATGTGAAAATTCAAAAAGAAAGAATTGATCAATGCATTACGAGTATTTATAGTTAGTATATACAAATGTTTAAAATCGCAAGCCAAGACGTAAAAAGTGTTTCAAAACCATACCACAAAATACTTCAAACAAAAGCCAAATTCTCCAGAAAATTCCTTAATTCGTTATTCATGAAGCATTTCAAGAGTTAAAGGACCCGAAGTACCATTTTTGGCCAAAATTTGAAATGGAGTTTTATTTACTTGGCCCTCATTTTCGGATAACGTCAAGGACCCCTAACCAGGATAACATCCTGTTCACTCATGATAATTATTATTTATTGTTGAAAATAGTCTAAAACACATATTGAATAAATTTGAAGAATTACAATTGATATTTTGAAAGGATTTGTTAAAGAGCATGGTTAAAAAACAAGGATTTTTTAAAGTGTAATGTAAAATATCACTATTTTTTCATACTATTAGAAAACATTTTAAATAACAGGTATTCCTTGAAAATTGCATGTTCATTCAGTTAAAATAAAATTCATTCTAAATCATTACCATTTTTAATAAAAAATTAAATAAACTATTTTTGTTAAATTAATTTAATACATTTATTTGTTTGTGTTATTACAATGATAAAAAACATTTTTCAAAGTTTAAAACATAAAATTGTGTACAAAATTAATAAATGAATTAAATTAAAACTTTTAAATTTATTTATCGTCACATTTAATTTTTCCCAATTTAATTTTAACTTGTACAAAAAAACGTTTTATTTTTATTTTATTTATTATCGTTTTGTTTATTATTTTTGAAATAATTGACTAACTTAAATGGTAATAAAATAAGTAATTTAAATGGCAAATATTTTTAAATTTTTAATATAGCTATTTATAGTTATTTATTTTTTTAATTTAGCTTTATAATTATTTTTTTAACATCCTTTATATATTTCAGATAAAGATTTTGACAAAAAATAATATAAAAAAAAAAAAATTTTTTTTTGAAATCTGAATAAATACTTTTAGAATAACTTCCTTTAGAGAATAAATTTTTTTAGAATAATAATTTATTTTCGTAAATAAATTCTTTTAAAATATAATTTCTTTTAAAATAATAATTTCTTTCAGTGAATAATTTTTTTTTTTTTTCATTTATTTTAAAAATTTTAAATAGAAAGCATTTTCGCCACATGTAATTGTGGATATTAATTTAATATTAAATAACTTTACTTAATACAAATAAATCCTTTTAAATACCTGATAATAAATAAAAACTAATAGATTATTTTTCACAGAACAAACATAACCTCCAAATAATTTTTAAAAACAATAATTCTGCAAATGTAAACAAAACGAACATTTACACATGTTATAAATGCAATTACGTTATACGTGTTACACAATGACAATGCCTGCATAACTACAGAATCAAAAGCGGAAATGAATTAAATAAATAATAGGAAAAAAAACTTTTTAACTACTTGCATGGAGCCAATTATCACATTTCGAAGCTTGCCGTGGCATCATCACCACCCAAGAGGTAACAAGCGGGAAGCCATCACGTTCTTACTTTCCGAACAGCAGGTTTTTGACCATGACCTGCTGTTAGAAGTTTCTCGGACTTTAGAACCTCCCTAAATGAGGAGGTCATTCGGCCGCTAAGCTCAGCCAAGAACTGGGGAAAAAACAATGAGGAGCGCAACGTTCGGAAAGAACGCGCTAATCTGTTCTAACGAGAACTACTTACTAAACTCTCCTCAAATTAGTTTCGTGGAGAATTAAATTCGTTCTGATAATCGTCTGCGTTTAAATGCTGCCAAAGAGAAAAAAAGCTAAAACGGCTTCTGACCAAAACTTCCTGTTCTTTTCGAGCTATTGGAGGAACTAGGTAAACGACACGATTATTTTGTGCAGGTTTATTTATATTTTGTTTGTGTTTTGTGATACAGATCGCGAGTTTTGTTTTTTATAATCCGATTAAATTATTTTAAATAGAAAAGTAAATGTAAATATCGTTTTTTTTTTTTTTTTTATCTTTTGGTGCTTTGAAACAATAAATTAAATTTGTTTTTCTGATTTGTTGGATTTATCTAAAAAAATTGTAATCGATCGCTACGTAAAAAATCGTAATCGTTTTCTATTTTAATGCGAATAAATGTTACTTATGATAATTAGCTAAAATCTTCTTGTTAAAGTTTTGCAATATTGGGTTATTACGTAGTTTATAATTATTACGTAAGTTAATTAGCTAATATTCAATAATAATTAGTTATAATTATTGATAATTAGTCAAGTTTCACAATATAGGGATAGTACTTAATATGTTATAATTATTAAAAGACCCCAGAATTTAGCTTATAATTTAAAAAAAAAACTTTTTATATCTGTTAGAGTTAATACCACAATGATAAAAGATAATAAAATTAAGTACTAATTAAACACAATAAAACATATTATAAAAGAATAAAAATTAATGTGTATGATGCATTAAAATAAAATAATAATAATTGTTATTTAATAAGAAAGAAAATTCTTTTTTTCTCAAAAATATATTAAAAGATAACATTATTTTTATCGAATTATAAATATATATTCACATCTATAATACTTAAAAAAAAAAATTTATTGCAGAATGAATTATAATGTTATTTTACCTTTAATTTTAGTTATTTATTTTACATTTTCTAGAATAATCACAATCATTTTAAGAAGTTGATATTTACTTCACTATAAATTAAAATTTGCACAATTGTCTAAAATAATTAATGCAATTAAATATAACATCTTTTCTAACCAATGTGGAATTGATTAAATTGAAAAAAGATCTCGTAAAAAATGTCTATTTTTATGATATAAAATCATGTTCAAAAACAGAAATAAAAAAAAAAAATACTCGCTATCTTATACTAAATATTATGTTTTAAATTTCTTATTAGTTTTTCAAATAAAGCAAATTTTTTTTGCCAAATGGACTAAATTTGTATTTTTAATGTAAAATGGAAAGTTAATTTAAAAGTTTTGGTATTTAGTATATATTAATCAGACAAGAAAATATAAAAATTATTGAAAAAAAATATTTGTTCTTTTTAAATAAAAATATTTTTTTCTTTTAATTGTTGTTTTCTTAATTGTTTTTTTTCTTAAATTCTTAGTAATTTCCAATTATTAAGAATTCTAAAATATAATGTAAAAATCAAGAGAAATTAAAAAATTAATTGTTAAAATATAAAAAATTTTAATACATATTTGCAATTAAAAGTGTAGGAATAATTAATTCAAAATACTTAATTAACTTATTCATAATAGTTCACGCATTGAAAAACATAAATTTAAATAAAATAAATTTTCTCTAAAATTTACATCGACAAAAACAATTTTTTTACAATAGATATTTCATCTTTTATCACAGAAAAAAGTGAAATCCATCACATATGTAATTAGAAAATCTAGTTTATAATTTTTTTTAAAGGCTTTTGACCATTTTTTTTAAGCTTACAATTTCTTCGAATGTAAAAATTACGTTTACACTTTAAATAAAATAGAAAAAAAAAGAAAGAAATCGTGCTACTATTTCTTTCATTTCTAGTTTATATTTTATTGGTTTTTTATTAATGCTACATTAATTATGGTTTATTTTTAATACAGAGAAAACACAAAAAAGTATATAAATATAAAATAATATTGAAGCATTTTCACGCTAATAAATATAAAATAAATATATAAATAAAAGCTAAGGCCCTTTTACTTGTTTGCTCGGGACTGGACTCTTAATTTACAACAGAATGGTGATTTATGTACTCTTTACTGGAGGGAGAGAAAACATATCCTGATCACATGGACTTTTATTAGGGTACTTCGAGCTTTTTAAATTTTTATCCTTAGAACATTTAACTTGTTTTTAACTGTTTTTAAGGCCTTTTGATCGTTTTTGTTAAAAATGTCTGCTCTCTTCCCTTTGTAATTTTGATTTGTTTATATGTTCTTTTTGTTTCTACGGTACGAGTTCCAATAAAGCCATAGGTAACAACATATAGATAAAAGCATAATTATTGAATTTTTCTTCATTTAGATGCAGCATATATCATAGCAACTGATATCACAGCACAATAATTTTATTAAATCTAATATGATATAATCACAAGCGAATTAATCACAATGGTATATTATACAATAACATTGGCATCTGTAAAAACTATACTAACCTTTTCAAACTGCAGAGTCGTATCTATACCTTGAAATTGATTTTCAGTAAAAGAAATCAGTATTGTGACTATTTATTCAATTAAATAATGAAAATCTTTTCTTGGTTAAATTTCTTTTGATCATTTCTGCTGTACAGAATTACTGTACCACCAATATAATATCACCATTAAAAAACGAGAAAAAAGATGAAAAATAATAAAAAAAGATGAAAAAATGCATAATTCTTATGCCGTCAGTTTGCGGTTGTGACCTTGTATAAAAATTGTAGTAATTGAGCGAAGCTTCTTGGCTGATCAGCAGTCACACTCTTTTATCTAGAGATTCAAATTGCGTTTAGTCAAATCAAACTGGATTAGAAAAGGACATTAAGATACAAAAATTAAGAAATGGCAGTTGATTAAACAGTGTCCTTAAAAAAAACGAGTTAGATTTACATTGGAGTAAGATTAGGCAAAATTACTTAGTAAATGACTTAGTAATGGCTACTGAGAAAGATTAAGTTTCTTCTTTATTACTTTTGCTAGTATGACAGGCTGCATACTACTGTGTCAAAAGTAAGACCAATTTTCAATTTAAAATTCCCGGGGCTTATGGAATTTCATTTTTTTTTTTTTTTTTAGGTTGCTGGCACTGTCCTTGACATCTGTGTGACATTTGGCGTCAAAATATTCATTAGTGTTTGAATTACGCTTGGCTTTGTGAGACGCTAAAAGCTGATTCTGGCGATTTTGAAATGTCTGAATGAATTGAGCAAAGAACTTGCATTCAATTTTGTTTTCGGAAATGTATAGAATGCATTCGGTGAGCATTCCTATGTCGAAAAGAAATGTTAATAAGTGGTATAAACAGTTCAAAGATGACAAAGAACGCGTTGAAGACGAAGAACCCTCTGTCGACCATCAACCTCAACCGACGAAGCTCACGTCCAAAAATTAAAGATTTGCAAACCGTCGATTTACAATTAGAGACCTTGCTGATGATGTTGGAATTTCAAAAGGATCGGTCAATTCCCTTTCGGGCCTCAAATGCGTCAAATCTCGATTGGTACCGAAAACACTGAATGCACCAGCTCACACTGCATTGATTCTTCGTGACTTTTTCGCCAGAAATGAAACCCATATCGTTCCACAACCACCGTATTCAAATCGTGTGACTTATGGCTATTCCCTAAACTCAAAAGACCACTTCGGTTATCCCGTTTTGAGTCGATTGAAGAGATTCAACGGGAATCGCCGCGCGCTTTGAAGGCCATCCCTGCCGATGACTTTTTAGCATGCATTGAGGATTGGAAAAAAAGCTGGCATAAGTGTATTGTGTCCGGAGTGGATTAGTTTGATGGTGATGAAATAAATTTGGAAGATGAAAATATACCACCGATAAAAAAGAAAAAAAAAAGGAAAAAATGCATAATTCGTATGCCTTCAGTTTGCGGTTTTGACCTTGTATAAAAAATCTGTAAATGTGCGCAGCTTCTTGGCTGATCAGCAGCTATAGGCTTTTATCTTGAGATACGTTCGAATTGCGTTTAATCGAATCCCACTGGATTAGAAAAGGACGTTAAGATACAAAAATTAAGAAATGGCAGTTGATTAAACAGTGTCCTTAAAAAATGAGCTAGATTTTCATTGAAATAAGATTAGGCAAAATTACCGAGTAAATGACTTAGCAGCAAAGCTATTGAGAAAGATTACATTTTTCTATGTTAATTAACTGGATATATTAAATGTTATATAACTGGATAAATGAGAAAACGTTAATAATCTCTTTAATAACAAAAAGAGCTGTATGATTAGACTGGTCTTCTGAAAGAGTTTGTTAAATTAATTGAGTAGGCTTGGCAAAAATTGGTTTATTAACTTTTTAGTAGCATTAGCAAAAGATTAGTTTTTATTGACGTAGTATTTAGTGGTAAAAAACTGTTAGTGTTTTGATGATTATGATTAGAAGGTCTAATAAATTTAGGAATTTTTGGGCAATTCCTCCAAATAGCAATACGTCCTTCGTTGCCGCAATGATGCACTTGTGATTTTGAATTTTTTTCTTTTAAATAATGATTATTTCCACATTTAATGCATTCAGGTTTTAAGTACTATTCATTGCAGAATGGCGAGGAAAGTTGCATTGAAAACATTGAGTCTTTGAATGAATCTTTCAATCTTGATGGATAGGTAAAATTGCCTATTTAACGAGAAAATAATTATATTATGGTCAAATCTTTGAGGATTATTTTCTAAAAAGCAAGTTTTAGCAACAAAGCTACTGAGAAAGATTACCTTTTTTCTCCGTTACTTTTTCCATTATGAAAGCTACATAAAGGGAATTAATTAACTAGATAGATGAGAAAACATTCATTTTCTCTTAATAATAAAAATAGCTTTATGACATTAAACTGGTCTTCTGAAAGAGTTGGTTAAATTATTTCAGCAGGAGGGGTAAAAATTGGTTTATTAAATTTAGTAGCATCAGCAAAAATTAATTTTTATTGGTATTTAGTGGTGAAGAATTACCTATTAGTGTTCTGATGATTATAATTGTTGTTGTTTCTTATCCCACTTGATAGACATCTAGACCAAGCCCCCGAACCCATATGGTTGAAGAGAAAGGGGGCAGCTTCTGCTGTGATGGAGCACCCGTAGGTAAAAGTCTGACTTGAATTCGTGATGCTCTACAGCCATATGAGACCGAGACCTACGGCTTACGGATTCCGAACTACTACAAACATCCATGGCACCGAACACCAAAGTGTAGACATTCGGCCATTCTAATAAATTTAGTAATTTTTCGTACAATTATACTAACAGGCAATATTTCCTACAATGAGGCACTTGTGATTTTAAATTTTTTATTCTTTTAAATAATGATTATTTTCACATTTAAGGCATCTAGGTTTTGAGGCCCGATTCATTGAAGAATGGTGAGGAAAGTTGCATTGAAAATATTGAGTCAGCCCTGTCTTCGAATGAGCCTTTCAATCTTCATGAATGGATAGAGTATCCCATTTAATGAGAAAATAATTATATTATGGTCAGATCTTTAAGGATTATTTCCTAAAAGCAAGTTTTCATTTGTTTCTACCACTATTAAGATTAATATGGATTTGTAACTAATAGAGCAATTTGTATTTCATCTTTGGAAGTAGTAATGGATAGTCTTTTCAGAGTGACTTTTTAGAGGTGATCCACTTTACTAGTGACATAGTAAAAATTATAGCAATTTTGTATAAAAAAAATTTGTAGCTTTGAGTTTTTGATCGTTGTCAGAAGGATAAAAATGCGATTTGCGTAATTTTAATGCATTCAACAAGAAACATATATTTCGTGAAGTGAAATTTTTAAAATACATCATCTATTTGACAATAAATATCACACAGATAAAAAAAAAACGTAGATAGAATTCTATATACCGGGAAATACACTGAAGTGACAAAAGTCATGGGATACCTCTTAATATCGTGTCGACCCTCCTTTCGCTCGGCGAAGTGCAGCAACTCGACGTGGCATGGACTCAACAAGTCGTTGGAAGTCTTCTGCAGGAATATTGAGCCATGCTGTCTCGATAGACGTCCATAATTGTGAAAGCGTTGATGGTGCATGATTTTGGGCACGAACAGACCTCTCGATGATGTCCCATAAATGCTCGGTGGGATTCATGTCGGGCGATCTAGGTGGCCAAATCATTCGTTGGAATTGTCCAGAATGTTCTTCAAACCAATCGCGAATAGTTGTGGCCCGGTGACATGGCGCATTGTCATCCATAAAAATCCCATCGTTGTTTGGGTACATGAAGTCCATGAATGGCTGCAAGTGATCTCCAAGTAGCTGAACATAAGCATTTCCAGTCAATGTTCGGTCCAGTCGCACCAGAGGACCAAGTCCATGCCATGAAAAAACAGCCCACACCATTACGGAGCCACCACCAGCTTGAACAGTGCCTTGCTGACAGTTTGGGTCCATGGCTTCGTGGGTCAGCGCCACACTCGAACCCTACCATCAGCTCTTACCAACTGAAATCGTGACTCATCGGACCAGGCCACGGTTTTCCATTCATCTTGGGACCAACCGATATGCTCACGTGCCCACGAGAGTCGCTGCAAGCGATGTCGTTCTGTCAGTAAAGGCACTCGAGTCGGTCTTCTGCTGGAATAGCCCAAGAAAGCCAAATTTCTCCGCATCTAACAGACAAGTCCCTTGTACGTCCCACATTGATTTCTGCGGTTATTTGACGCAGTGTTGCTTGTCTGTTAGAATTTACGACTCTTTGCAGACGTCGCCGGTCTCGGTCGTTAAGTGCAGGCGGTCGACCACTGCGCTGTCCATGGTGGGATGTTATGCCTGAAATTTCATACTCTCGGCACACTCTTGACACAGTGGATCTGGGAATGTTGAATTCCCTAACGATTTCCGAAATGGCATGACCCATGCGTCTAGCTCCAACTAACATTCCGCGTTCAAAGTCTGTTAATTCCCGTCGTGCGGTCATCATCACGTCAAAACCTCTTCACACGAATAACTTAACAGAAATGAATGCTCTGCGAAAGCACTGCGCATTTAGACCTGTTCTACGCGATGCTACTGCCATCTGAAAATTTGCATATTGCTATCCCATGAACTTTTGTCACTTCAGTGTATATTATTGACAAAGAATATGATCTTCCGTGCAATAAATAGAAAGCAGTATTTTAAGACATTTTTATGATATTTAAATTTTTTATTTATTTATTAAGTAAATCTTCATCATGTTTCCTATTTTAATCTTTTACCAAAATCTGAAAGTCTTTCAAAAAGTTAATAATTGTATCTTTAAAGTAAAATGAAAATATATGATGTGGCGGGTATGAAAAACCTCGAGGAGGGGGAATGTGATCTGCGGACTATGTAGCCAGTATATTGATACTTTTCGGTTACTTTGTATGTCTATACCAGTGGTCTTTGTCAATTTAAGGATGGAACTTGCATGTTCATTGCCGTTCCATGAGTGGTAGTTGATCGGATTCCATTTTAAATAGTAGGTCTCAGTCTAATATGACTGTAGAGCGTTGAACGTAAGGCTGACAACCCTATTCCGTTAAAAGAAAACATCTCCCTGTCTCGAAATCCACCAGTAAGCAGACGACCTTGGCCCACCATGGGCTGTTGTGCCAATGAATATTGGCTTGATTGTTCTCTCTACTGTCATTTTGTGCATACGAGGGCTAAACATACCGGGACCTACAGATAAATTGGATTCCGGACCACTCACAAACATCCATTCCACGGCGAGGATTCGAAACTGAAAGCATCAAAGGCCAGAGCGGCCACCAGGCCTGCCCGTCAAGGAAGAAGAATGAGTATAAAATTATTCGCGGAACCCGGGATCATAAGCAATATAATATTCACAATCTATGCATTGCATATAAAGAAAAATGTTTTAACGTTCTTTTACTATATTAGAATAAAAATTAGAAAAGTATTATAAAATAAAGTTAATATGTACAAATAAAATTTTCACATTTAATGAGTGAGATGAATTTTTGTTTTACACAAAACTTAAGAATCGGGTTCTATTGTCGTTATTTGTAAACGTATTTCATGTTTCATATTTCATTTCATGTTCATGTTCCAATTTATTTGTATTTTGTTTTTTGTTCTGACATATGTTGAAAACGAATTTTCGCATATATATGTTGTAACAAAGGGCATTAATACTTTTTAGCTTTTGCAGAAATTTACGGATATTCTGTGTAAATTTTTAATCAAAATTCAAAACGATCTTCTCGTTCGGATTTGCATTTTAATGTACAATTTGATAGTTCAACCAGATGTTCCTGTTCTGTCAGTAATAAATTCTAATTTTTATTGAAATTTTGAAATGGATTTTCAAACTAATTAGGGATTTTTCTTGTTGAGGAAAATAATCTTTGATAGTTGTTTTTAATAGAACAGCAGAAAAAAAAAAAAATTCTTTTTGATACAAATAAAAGCTAGCAGACGACTTTAGCAAAACCATAATTACAACGCAGAAAACCTAAATATTTGAAATTTATTTATTGTTTTTTAATTTGTTCTAAAATAAATTAAACTAGAATAAATAAAAATCTATATTTATTCTTTCGTATTTCAATAAGAAAACTTTGTAGAAAGTTGTACCACTAAATTTTATATGCGTAATATTTTTTGGAAATTGTAAAAATTTTGACAATTAAATAAAAAAAAGGATAAAAAAGAGTTAAAAAAAAAGGATATCTTGAACAATGTTGCTCAATTTATTGGTATCGTTATAAAAATTTAAATTTTTATATTTACCATTTTCACTCTTATTAACATTAAAAATTTATTGTATTTTTATTTGAAATAGGTATTGTTACAGTCAGTAAGTTTCATCTACTTTAAATGTTTATTTCTCTAATTTATAAAACCATTTTTTTAAATCAAGAAATATTTAATCATACTAACTTTCTGTGGGAAAAATTTTTTATACTTCGTGAATAAAGGTTTTTTTTCTCAAAGAAATTTTTTATCATACTGTTCTTTTATCTGCTGCGAAATTAGCACACCTGTACGCACATTATGTTTTAATGGGAAAATCAAGACATACATTAGTAAAAATGCAAAGCAGCCTATGCAGTTGGATACATAATGTGGTACCAAAGTTTTTGTAGGAGATTTCAATAATATATGCTTAACATAAGACGGTATTTTTTTTTAATTGGGGGAAAACTTTATTTGGTATTACATACCATTTTTTTTTTCCTCTTATACTGTATCCAAAAGTAAGACCAATTTTCAATTTAAAATTCCTGAGGCTTATGGAATTTAAATTTTTTTTTTTTTTAGGTTGCTGGCACTGTTCTTGACATCTGTATGAAATTTCACGTCAAAATATTCATTAGTGTTTGAGTTACGCTTGGCTTTGTGAGACGCTAAAACTGATTCCGGCGATTTTTGAAATGTCTGAATGAATTGAGCAAAGAACTTGCATTGAATTTTGCTTACGGAAACGTATAGAATGTTGCAGAAGGCATTCGGTAAGCATTTATATATCGGAAAGAAATGTTTAGAAGTGGTATAAACAGTTCAAAGAAGGCAGAGAACGCGTTGAAGACGAAGAGCCCTCTGGTCGACCATCAACCTCAACCGACGAAGATCACGTTCAAAAAAATTAAAGATTTGGTGCTTGCAAACCATCGATTTACAATTAGAGACCTTGCTGCTGATGTTGGAATTTCAAAAGGATCGGTCAATTTCATTTTGGGCCTCAAACGCGTCAAATCTCGATGGGTACCGAAAACACTGAATGCGTCAGCTCCCACTGCATCGATTCTTCGTAACATTTTCGCCAAAAAGAAACCCATATCTTTCCACAACCACCGTATTCACACCGTTTGTATTCTGGCTATTCCTTAAACACAAAAGATCACTTTGGGGACACCGTTTTGAGTCGATTGAAGAGATTCAACGTGAATCGCCGTGCGCTTTGAAGGCCATCCGAGCCGATGACTTTTTAGCATGCATTGAGGATTGGAAAAAGTTGGCATAAGTGCATTGTGTCCGAGGGAATTACTTTGAAGGCGATGAAATAAATTTGGAAGATTAAATAAAGAGTTTTTGAAAAAAAATTTGTCTTACTTTTGGGTACAGTAGTACATAACATTTTTTTTTCTGATATATGTGTTCAAATTTATTCAAAATTTCAATGGGATTAGTATAAAGTGCTGCATAATTATTTTACCAAAATTAATTAAATATATTCATTCTGTAAAATAAATAAAATATGCTTACTGTTTATTATAATTTTTTGTTCAATCAGTTTTTTTTTTTTTTTCAAAAGTCTCTATTAAATCTTAAAAATTTAGGGTTATAAATTTAATAATTACTAAAAATGATAACGTTACAAATCATCACATTTTTTAAATTTTTATCCTAGCTTAAAATTCCAATTGATTAAAAAGTTAAAATTAAAAGAGTTAAAATAATGGTGAAATTATCGATAGTTAAAACAATAATCAAAAGATATACAAAAGTTAAAAAAAAGAAGTAAAAAAATGCATTCACAAATCGTCTGAGGATTATTGCATTTTTTTTAAATTTTTATCATAGCTTAAAATTACAATTGATTAGAAGGAAATTAAAAAAGTTAAAATGATGGAGAAATTACGATAATTAAAATAATAGTCAAAAGATATACGTCAAAATAAAAAGAACATCGTTACAAATTATCTGAGGATTATTGCATTTTTTTTTTTTTTTAATTTTTATCATAGCTTAAAATTACAACCGATTAGAAGGAAATTAAAAAATTTAAAATGATGGAGAAATTACGATAGTTAAAACTATAGACAAAAGATATACGTCAAAAAAGAACATTTACAAATCGTCTGAGGATTATTGCATTTTTTTTTTTTAATTTTTATCATAGCTTAAAATTACAATTGATTAGAAGGAAATTAAAAAAGTTAAAATAATGGAGAAATTACGATAGTTAAAATAATGGAGAAATTACGTTAGTTAAAATAATTGTCAAAAGATATACGTAAAAAAAAAAAAAAAAAAAAAAAAGAACATCGTTACAAATCATCTGAGGATTATTGCATTTTTTTTTTAAATTTTTATCATAGTTTAAAATTACAATTGATTAGAAGGAAATTACAAAAGTTAAAATAATCGAGGAATTACGATAGTTAAAATAATAGTCAAAAGATATACGTCAAAAAAAGTACATTCACAAATCGTCTGAGGATTATTGCATTTTTTTTTTTATTTTTATCATAGCTTAAAATTATGACTGATTAAAAGGAAATTACAAAGGTTAAAATAATGGAGAAATTATGGTAGTTAAAACAATAGTCAAAAGATATACATAAAAAAAAAAGAAAAAAAAAAAAAAAGAACACTCACAAATCGTCTGAGGATTGCATTTTTTTTTTTTTTTTAATTTTATCATAGCTTAAAACTACGACTGATTAGAAGGAAATTACAAGAGTTAAAATAATGGAGAAATTATGATAATTAAAACAATAGTAAAAAAAAAAGTAATTTTGTTAATGTACAGTAATCTTTTGGATCGATTTTTTTTTTCAATTCGGTATCAGTTTTTGTACTACTCAAGCATCTAATCAAACAATTTATCTTAGGAACATGATGAAGGTGTGACATCTGTTTAAGCCAATTTTTTTTTTATCTGATCCACTATCTACATGTGTTGTAATGAATATGATATTACGCAAAGGCATCATCTTCAAGAGGTAAAAAAACCTCATCTGACAAAAAATTAGATGACTAATTAAAAGCTAAATATTACAGAAAAGCAATATATATTAAGTAAGTATTTTAAATAAGAATTTTGAAAGAACATCTCAAAAAATGAAATCCAGTTATTAATTCTATTGGGTTGGCAACCCAATAATTTAGAACATGTGATTATAACATTGAAACTTATTCTTCCATTGAAATTCGAATATAAATTGCAACTTTGCCCCCAAGTTGGTGGTGTTTTTTTTTTTTTTTTTTTTTAATATTGATGGTCCACATATACATGCCAAGAAACGTATTGATGGTCCACGTATTATACATGCCAAGAAACTCCCACCAAATGGTAGTAAGCAGACATACTTTAAGGGTGACTTCCCTACATTTAAGTATCATATGGGAGAAAATCAGGAAAATTCCCAACCTTATTATCAATGCGAGTTGCTTTACATGCGTAGTCACAATCGCTATAGAGTCTTTTCATTTACTAGAAGCAGTAACTACGAACGAGTTCGAACCTGTGTTTTCCATGCATCCTACACACTTTATCACTGGTCCACAAATTGGACAGAATTACCTAATAGTAATGAAATTTCGTAAGTAAATTACTTTCTGTTCAACATGCAAATGATTGAATTCTAATTGCCAATAAATAGATAATTGGTACTACAGAACATAACAGTTGAGCATCTGGTTGGTGTATAAAAGAGGAGAAATTGCAATTCTAGGGTATGACTTCCATTTGAAATTTATTTCTTTTGCCCTCTTTGGCTATACCAATGCCACGCAAATGTCACCATTTCAGACATAACGTGTAATTATATTAAAGAAGCCAGGGTGGTCAAATCGAAGAAACACTCGAAATTTGGGTTGTGGCAATAGCGCCATTAAACGATGTTCACAGCAATTGTTGATCCATGGTTGAACATAACATCAAGAAAGTAGCGGTTGGCCGAGGAGACAACAGAACGATCGTCAGAGTTGCTTTCATAGCATTTGATTCATCATTATCAACGATCCGACTTGTAAATAGGGTAATAAAGATAGCAAGGTGATTCGTAGGTGACTCAGAGAACTACCCTTTACCTGTGTGCACTGACAGGTGTCTATCAAACTCGAATCTCCTCAATTGGCTGGAATAGAACTACTTTAAGCAATGAATCCTACTTCAAATTACTGAATCCTACTGGAAATTTCCAAGATAGAGATGAAGCTAACCTAACTGTACCCAACATCCAGGAATTGATGTTTAGGGTAGCATTTCATTCGATAGCCGGATCTCTTCTGCTGATAACTATGTCATATTTACAGCAAATTGGTACATTTACGATCATCTACACCCCAATGTGTTACTGTTTCATTCTTTTTCTAACGATACCTTAGAATTATATATAAACAGGAAAAATTTTAAAAGCATTTGTTAATCATTTCTATTGATTGCTTGTGAAACGTTGTTGTGGGTAGCTATTGCCAGAATCTTAGTACAGCATGTTTATGGCCTAATGAGCAGGCTCTTTCAACTTTCTCTAGAGCTCGTTGATATAACTCAATAACTGGCGACAGATTGTCAAGAATTTCTGAAGGGCAATCCGCCAATTCTACGAATCAATAAGGCGAGAAGTGGGCCATCGATTTGTTGATTAGTTCGCTGCATGTAGTTGTATCTACTGTATAACACATTCAAGTCCTCTAAATTTTTAACCTGCCGTTTTTGTTTTTATTTGAATAACTGTACAACTGCTGACTATAATTTAACTGGTTTCTTTTTACAATTAATGTGAATAATACCATTCTGGTGATTGAACTTAACTGTCATCAACTCCACATATTCCACTACGATATTATATATAATAATAATAATAATATTATACTGCTGGTCATTCGAAATATAACACCATGAAAAAAGCATCCAAAAGATGTGAAATTTGCACCATGCGCATATCTCGATAGGATGTGCAAATGATTAGCCTTTCAGAGCAGATTCACATCATGGCCGCATATAGAGCCACCTAAAAACTCTATGTAACGGAAGAACAGAAAGTTTTTTTTTTTTTTCCCCATTGGAGGTATTTAGTATGTCTCATAGAATATGAGCGCCAATTGTTACTGACAAAGAATATACCCCTCCCACAGACATTCGGAGGAATGATTTACTCATTTCATTATTTTTTTTTTCTTTCTAATGCAGCTGGCAAACACTTAGACAGCTTGGTCTTAGACGCCTTAAGACAAGCGCTGCACAGACGTTACTCACTTTGCATGACCCAGGGGGCGCGTGTAACTTGAAGATAAGCCACGGACACGGAGTAATAATGGATTCCGAACCACTACAAATAACCATGGCACCGCCGTGACACAAACCCGTGTGGTACCGACCGCCAGAGCGCTAGCCACTCGGCCATTCAGGCACCTCAATTCATTATAGAAAGTGAAATAAATAACTTTAGCAAAATGTATTATTTGAATGTATTACTTCATTGAATTTTACTACCATTTAAATTTTGGTGGAAATTTTTTGAACATTTGAACATTGAACATTTTTTGAACATTGAACTTTTGATTACATAATAAAATTTAACACAGCGAGAACATTATCATTTAAAAGTTACAATAATATAATATAGCGAATATATGATAATTTCAAATATCTCCATTTAGTTTTTATTAAATTATGTGAGCAACAATTTTTTAAAGTAAAATATTTTATTTGAAAAATATACATAATAAATAAAACAAAAAAACATTAAATTATTGTAAATATGAATATACAGCTAAAAATTTTATAAAATTAAACATAAAAATACCGATTTAAAAAGCATCACATAAAAATACCTTTCTAAAATAAAAAATAAAATTTATATTTTATCTTATATAAATAGGTTCTGATTAAATTAATTAACTAATTAATTCAATTAAGAAATTCATTTCAAATTTTTTATTTTATTATTTTATTTATAATTAAGTTCTGATTAAATTAATTAACTAATTAATTCAGTTAAGAATTCTTTTCAAATTATTTAACTACATAGGATAAATATGGCTACGAACAATTAAAAATATAAGAAGCTAGTTGTCTGTTTAATGCAGTAATACTGTAACACATTTAAAAGAGCAATCTTTTAAAATAAAATATCGATTATATTAATTTCAAATGAGTGAATTATTAAATAAGAACAGATAGCATTTCGATTTACGTATGTTGATATTTTATTTACATATGTATGTATGATAAAAAATTTACTTCTGCTCAAAGTTTTTTTGATCTTGCGCAAGCGATTTTATAATCGAGAAAATATAATGATAAAGTTAATCATTCGAAATACTACTCGAAGTTAAATGTTAAAAATTAGTAGGTCACGTGAATAGAAAAACGTAAAAGAGTTTTTAAAAAACTGATAATAAAATATCAGCTAAAAATTTTTTTGAAAAAGAAGATGATCATTTCATTTACATATGAATTGTCTAAATACATAATAAATTAAATAAAAGTATATATATTTATTTTACAATTAAAATACTGCTACTCGGAGTTAAATGTTCAAAATAATTAGGTGAATAGAAAAACTTCAGCTAAAAGGAGTTTTTAAAAAATAATAATAAAATATCAGCTAAAAATTTTTTTAAAAAATAAGATAATTATTTCTTTTAGAAATGAATAGCTCTAATAAATAATAGATTAAATAATAGTATATACTTATTTTACAATTAAAACTCTACTACTCGAAATTAAATGTTCAATATAAGTAGGTGACTTGAATAGAAAAACTTGAGTAAGAGTTTTTAAAAATAATAATAAAATATCAGCTAAAAATTTAAAAAAAGGAAAGAAAATGATTATTTTTAGAAATGAATTGCTCTAATACACATTAAATAAAAGTGTTATTTATTTTATAATTAAAACACTGCTACTGAAGTTAAATGTTCAAAATAAGTTGGTCACGTAAATAGAAAACTTCAGCTAAAAGGAGTTTTTAAAAATGACAATAAAATATCAGCTAAAAATTTTTAAAAATGGAAGATGTTGATTATTTCTTTTAGAAATGAATTGTTCTAATACATAATAAATTAAATAAAAGTATATACTGTATTTATTTTGCAATTAAGGTATCAGCTCAGTTTTTTAAACAAATACAATAGCATACAAGAAAATTAATAACTAATTTTCATTTTATATGGTAGATTCTTTTTTTTTTATTGTGAACAGATAATAAAAAATATAATTCTGCTTAAAAACATTTTCATTTCAAGTAGACTATTTTATAGCCATGTCGCAAATAGTAAATAAATTAGATATTTTATTATAATATTTTTAAAAATAATAATAGCCACTTGTATAGCAAAAACTCTAATTCGACTTTTTACAAAAATAAAAATGCCAGTTACATATTTGAAACTTAAAAAATAAGAAATTTTTTTTTTGTTTCTTTTAAAAACGAATTTAGAAATTAAAGGTTTTGTATTGAAAATATTATAAATGCATCGAATTACTTAAACGTATTATATATCGTTTATGAAATAATGAAAAAGAAACCTGATTTTTCGGGAATCAAAACTACACTCTTAGCATCAAGAGAATAATGATCAATAAGTTCTAATACAGATCAATATTTATTGTGATAATAGATAATAGAGCGTTCGTTCACTTGAGAAAAGTAGCATCTGCAAAATGAAAAAAAATTACATGAACAAAAGTAAAAAAAAATAACATCTGCAAAAAAGTAAAAAAAAAATAACATCCGCAAAAATATTATCTAGAAAAAAACAACGAACATAATACATAAAAAAAGACTCCTCGAATTAGTTGAGAGTGAGATTAAAGATGAATTTTGACAATATTTACATTTTATAAAAGAAAATAAATATAGAATGTAACATTTATTATTAAAAATAGATTAAATTAAGCAATAAATTAAAAATATTACTCCTAATTTTAATTTTAGATGTTCAGATAGTTTCTGAACCTGATGCCTGAGTGACTAGCGCTGTGGCGCTCTGTGCCACAGGCTTCGGGTTCGAGTCCCGGCTGTGTCATGGATGTTTGCAGAGTTTTGGAATCCTCATTAAATCGTAGGTCCAGGCTGAAATATCTGTTGAGGGTAGACGATACTGCCCCCGTAAAAAGCATCTTCTATCTCGAAATCTGCCAGTAAGCAGACCTTGCCTTGGTCCACCATGGGGCTGTTGTGCCAATAAAGAAGATACTCATTTTTAGTATAAAGGTAAATTCTTACTAGATTGAAGACTTGTGGGGGGACCATAATTTTTATGCGATTTTCATTAAAAGGGGAAAAGGTGAGTTTCCATCTGATATTTCGTTACTGCATTTTAAACTTGTAGGTAGGATCCCTTGCCAGCGAAGCTTTGGTTTTCCTAAATGCATGAGCTTAAATGGATTTTCCTTTTTTTTTTTTTTTTTTTTTTCTTTCCCTTTAAAATTTGGAATAATGTATATTTGGGAACTTCAATTGTATGAACTGCCTGGTGTTTTTTTTTTTTTGCTAAGAAGAATATGCCTGGACCTGAATGGCTGTGGCTCTGGCACTCGGTGCTACAGGTTTCTGGTTCGAGTCCTCACGGAACCATGGATGTTTGTAGTGATTCGAATCCACTTTAAACCGTGGTTCCCTGTCTAATATGATCGTAAAGCGTTGTTAGCGTTGTTTAGACAGTCTTCAGCCCCTCGTGATTCCTCGCTAAAAGTGAAGCTGCATATTACCTTAGCCAGTCGCCTGCTTTTTTCAAATTTTTCTCCATAATCTTTGCACTTACGTCCACAGCTTTGTTTTTTGAAAAATCAGCATTTAGCATACGATTCACCTTAATTATTTTTGAAAGCACGTTTCCAAATTAGTGATGTTCTTTTGATACACTTAAATTGTTTTGCAGTTAATGTAATTGCACCTGTCTGCAACTTTTCATTTTTCTTTCGATGCATCAAGAATTGGACAATCTCAATTCGATCTTTCCTTGAAAACTCTCTTTTGTTTCCTCTTACTTTTACAATGGGTTGATATTCAACTGAAATAAAAGCAACTGATTTCGATCAGATGTTGAAATTAGAACAATAGTTATAGTTCGTATTAATCAAATTAACCTAAAAATTGAATAATGTGCCAACACAAATAACAAATGACATGAAACATTGATTTCGATGCAATGCTTCGCAATTTTAAGGTACAAACATAACTTACAACTGCATTCGCCAATAATTGAGGTTTAAATTATATCTAGTTACTATAATTAATGGACGGAAGGAGTATATCGATTTTATCTCTTAAATTATAAAATGAAAAATTATTTTCAATTGTATTGATGCATTGTGTGATAACTTTTCTATACCGATAAAAATACTAATTTGCACAAAATAAAAATAATAATGATAATAAATAATTTTTTTAAATTATATTATTTTATTTTTTAAATTCAATATAAGCTCTTTTCTACGACCCTAACTCATTAGACAGACTGCGTAACTTTTTCAAATTATTTTGATTGATAGTATTAAAGAAGAAATTCGTTTTTATTCTTAAATTCTCAGAACTATTTAGTGTTTATTTATAATAGCGCTTACATCTTTTCTTGCATAATTTGCAATTAATTATGTACGGCATTAACTTACGATAGATGCCTTGATTAATAAAACGAAAGAATATAGGGCATTTATATTTTTAATTTCGCTCGTGTTAAAAAAATTATAAAAATAATTTTTTATATTCGTAATATTTTTATTAGGCACATAATTAAAAAAACCTCAAAATAATTCTTATTATTTTTGTATTAATTGAAACTTTTGATATGAAATTAGAAATAAACAAAAAAAAAAAAATAATAATAAAAGGTTAGAAAATAGGGGTTAATAAAATATAAAAGCATGTACTTTTATAATATTTATGTAAATATAAATATTATAAAAGTTTAGTAATTATAATATAACATCTTAATAGATAAAATTATAAATAATTTAAAATTAATGACTAGCTTTTTAAATAAATATAAATAAAATTGTCTAAAAAGAATTAATTACTTTGTATGAAGACGAAATCCGTTTTTATTCTTAAATTTTCAGAACTATTTCGCGTTTATTGATAAATAGCGCTTACATCTTTTTTCTTTTTATAATTTCCAATTCATTAAATTACGACATTAAATTACGACATTAACTTACCATAGACGGCTCAATTGAAAAAAAAAACGAAAGAATATAGGCCATTTATATTTTTAATTTCGTTGGTGTTAAAAAATTATAAAAATAACTACATGTAAAATTATTTTTTTCTATATTCATAATATTTTTATTAGGCACATAATAAAAAATGTCAAAATAATACTTCTTATTATTTTATTAATTGAAACTTTTGATAACAAATTAGAAATAAACAAAAAAAAAATAAATAAAAGGTTAGAAAATAAAGGTAATAAAATTAAAAAGTGTTATATAAATATAAATATTATAAAAGGTTAGAGATTATAATATAACATCTTAATAGAGAAAATTATAAACAATTAAAAGTTAATGACTATTTAAATAAAAAAAAAATTTCTTAAATAAATATAAATAAAATTATCTAAAAAAGAAATAATTAACTTTGATTAATAATATCAAGATGAAATCTTTTTTTATTCTTAAATTCTCAGAATTATTTCGCGTTTATTAATAAATAATGTGTACATCTTTTCATTTCGTTTCTAATTCCTTAAAATACGACGATAGACGTCATGATTGATAAAAAGAAAGAATATAGGGTATTTATATTTTTAATTTTACTCGTAAAAAAAAAAATTATAAAAATAACTATATGTAAAAATAATTTTTCTGAATTCATAATATTTTTATTAGGCACATAATAAAAAATCTCAAAATAATTCTCATTATTTTTGTATTAATTGAAACTTTTGATAGGAAATTAGAAATAAACGAGAGAAAAAAATAATAATAACAGATTAGAAAATAAGGGGTAATAAAATTAAAAGGGTTATATAAATATAAATATTATAAAAGGTTAGAAATTGTAATATAACATTTTAATAGATAAAACTATAAAAATTAAAAGTTAATGGATAAGCTTTTTAAATAAATATAAATAAAATTGTTTAAAAAGTAAGAATTACTTTGATTAATAGTATTAAGACGAAACCCATTTTTATTCTAAAATTCTCAGAAATATTTCATATGTTTATTAATAAATACCGCTTACAACTTTTCTTTTTATAATTTCCAATTCATTGAAATACGACATTAACTTACGATAGACGGCTTAATTGATAAAAAAAAAAATATATAGGGCATTTATATTTTTAATTTCACTGGTGTTAAAACAATTATAAAATAACTACTAAGGCCCATAATAAAAAAAAAAAATCTCAAAATAATTCTTATTATTTTTTAATCAATTGAAACTTTTTGATAGGACAATAGAAATAAAAAAAAAAAATAAAATAAAAGTTTGAAAATAAGGGGTAATCAAATTAAAAGTGTTATATAAATATAAATATTATAAAAGGTTAGAAATTATAATATAACATCTCAAAAAAATAAAATTATGAAAAATTAAAAGTTAATGACTAACTTCTTAAATAAATATAAATAAAATTATCTAAAAAGAAAGAATTACTTTGATTAATAGTATCAAGAAAAAAACCGTTTTTATTCTTAAATTCTCAGAACTATTCCGTGCTTTTTTTAATAAATAGAGCTTACATCTTTTTTCATAATTCCAAATTAATTAAATATACAGCGTTAACTTAAGATAGACGCCTTAATTCATAAAACGGAAGAATATAGGGCATTTTTATTATTAATTTCGTGTTTAAAAATTATAAAAATAACTACTTGTAAAAATAATTTTTTTCTATATTCATGAGATTTTTTTATTATGTGCCTAATAAAAAATACCATGATATGATATTTTTATTGATATGATATTGACATGATATTTTTATTTTTTTTTATATTTTTATTAAAAAACATGATATTTTTATTAGGTACATAATAAAAAAATCTCAAAATAATTTTTATTATTTTTTATTAATTGAAACTTTTTGAAGGGAAATTAGAAATAAACAAAAACATTAATAAATAAATAAAAGGTTCGTAAATAAGGGGTAATAAAATAAATAATATAAAGGGTTATAAAATATAAAAAAAATATTTAAAAAAATAATAATAATATAAATATTATAAAGGTTAGAAATTATAATATGACATCTTAATAGATAAAATTATAAGAATATAATATATACATAAGGGAATTTTAATAAATATAAATAAAATGATCAAAAAAGAAAGAATCACTTTGATTAATAGTATCGAAAATAAATCCGTTTTTATTCTTAAATTCTCAGAACAATTTTGCGTTTATTAATAAATAATGCGTACATCTTTTTTTCTTTCGTTTCTAATTCATTAAAATACGACGTTAACTTAAACGATAGACGCCATGATTGATAAAACGAAGAATATAGGGCATTTATATTTTTAATTTCACTGCTGTTATTCGAAAGCAAACTTTTTTTCGAAGAACATTTTAACCGAATGGTGTCAACGACCTTGCAACTGGATTCCAAAATCAGACGATTTTGCCTCCAGACGATTTTGCCTTCGGAATCATTAACCAGGGTCAGTTATTTTTGGGCATCACAAATGGTCGACATAATTCTACAGGGCGAAAATAATCTAGCATGATATAAGGAAATTATTGTCACAAAGTGAAACACAATAAGAAAAATGCATTAACCTTTACTATCTAAAATCCATTTACATTTATTATTAAAATAATTGTGTTCTATTTTCATTTATTTATTTATTCTATTCTCTAAGATAATTGGAGTTTATATTCTAATACTAAATTAAATGTTCACGATTTTCATTGATTACGATTTTTTTGTTTATTTGTTTAGGAAAATTTACTTTTTCTTCTAATTTTATTCTTTTTCGGATTTTTTCCTTATGATTTAGAATGTATTTTATTGTTCTGAAAATGTCTGAAAGCTTTTAATAAACAATGGCTAATTTTCTAAATTCATTTATTTATTTAGTTTATTTTATTTATTTATTATTTTTTAATTAATTCATTTTCCAAAATAAAAAAATCTTATTGCTTTCATATAATGAGTATAATAATTATATATTATTTATTTCGTATTGATAGTATATAAACGAAACGCTGCTCAAAAATATTTTTAACTTCCTTCTACTTTTTACATTTTTTTAAATTTTTTTATTTATTTATTTATTTTTTATTTTGTAGAATTTAGGAAAATTGGAAATTCTTTATATTAAAGTTGAAAAATAAATATAAATTCAAATTGAGCTTACTAACGATTGAAATTCATTTTCTTCGATCACAAAAAGACAGTAAGAATTAAAAAGGGCATTATCTGCATTTAGTGTTAATCTAGTTTTTAAATACCATATTAATTATAATAATAAGATCAAATAAAGCCTAAATTTTCTAGTATTTAATTATGCAGATGTTTTTGTGTTTTTCTAATCTTTTGTTATTATTATTATTGTATATTTGCAGACATTTTTCTACACATTTTTTTTTTTTTTCACTTAGAATGGTATACAATGTGGTGTTCTGAGTGGATCAAATATAAGTTGTATCAAAGACAAAACGACTCTTTTAGTTTAATATTGCTTAAATTCGATTGTGGGCACTAAATATCTCAAGGTATCTCGATCTAGACTCCATGCTATAAGCAAAAGAGAAATCCCCGGTAGATGTAGAGCTATGCAAAGTAGACACGTTACTTTCCCAATTTCTTAAATTAAAAGATACACTTTTCAGTAAATTTTGCAAATTGCTCTAATTCATTTAAACTGAACACTTTTATCACACTGTTATCGACATAAAAAAGATGTCGAGGCGAGCAACAACATCATATTTTTTAAGAAATTCTGTAGCAAAATGATTCAAAGATACCATAATGAGAAATGGACTTGTAACTCAAATACAAGTCTACAATATAGACAATTTCTCAGTTTTTGAAAAATAAAAGAATTTAAGAAAATTGTATCCTGTAGACAAGGGGTCTCCAAACTTTCCAGCCTTAGGGCCATACTGTTCACTCCAGTAAATACCAAGGGTCAAAACCGTTTTATTTTTTCTGCCATTATCTATAATGGCAGAAAAATTAAAACTCATTAATTAATCTATGGTACTGCTTAAGTAAGTAGTACCATAGATTAATTAATTTTCATTGAAATTCAGTGAGAAAACATTCTTCAAAATGAAGTATTTTCTTTTAATGCAGATGGCAAACACTTAGTCTTGGATGCCTTAAGGCAGAAAGCTTTGCACAAACGTTACTCACTTTGCATTACCCAGGGGGCGCGTGTAACTTGAAGACAAGCCACGGACGCGGAGTAACAATGCCCCGCAACGCTCTACGATCCTATTCGGCCGGGACCTACGTTTTTAAAGTGAATTCCGAACCACTACAACATTCATGGCACCGCCGGGACTCGAACCCGAAACCTGTGGTACCGAGCGCCAGAGCGCTAGCCACTCGCCCATTTAGGCCCTCCAAAATGAAGTATAAAAAGTATGTTTACAGGTCTAAGTTAATCGATGAGCATCTTAAATCTCTTTTAATAATTGGTACAAGTAAAATTGATCCACAACTACAAACTATTGTCAGTGAAAAATCATAATTACATAAAACTCACTTGTATTTTTTTTTTTTTACAAGTGGATACCCTGCGATTTCATTCGCTTTAATTTAGCTTTTCCGTTCCTGAGGGATTTTCAGGATAAAAATCATATGTTTGATTCAGGACATATACATTCCAAACATCGATATACATACATATGCGATACTCCTTACCCCAACATAACTACCGAGGGTGACCGCGGGATGTTCACTAGTTTATAATGTTAGTGTGATTCATTTCAATTATTTGTTAGTTGTTATGCTTAAGTTAAATTTTCTGGATATTATGCTTGTCATTAAGCTTTACCTAGCAAGTCAATAAAACCGAGTTATTATCATTCTGTGTTTTTTTATCCATCTTATTGCAGCAACAATAAGCTCGCTATCGGGCCGGATTGTCAGTGGCGGGCCGGATTGATGGCAGTGGCGGGCCGGATTGATGGCAGTGGCGGGGATTTGGCCAGTGGCGGGCGGATTGTGGCAGTGGAGGCCCGCGGGCCCTGGAGCTGTAGACCAATACTTGGGGTGAGTGACCAGCGCTCTGGCACTTAGTGCCACACGTTTCGGGTTCGACTCCCGGCAGTGCCATGGATGTGTGTAGTAGTTCAGAATCCTCTTTAAATCATAAGTCCGGGTCTAATACGACTATAGAGCGTTGAACTGACGACCCTACCCCATAAAAAGAAAAAATTTCTCTCGAAAACTGGGTGAAGACATTGGGCCACATGAAACTGTTGCGCCAATGAAAAGAAAATCAATACTTAATCGTACAGAAATCTTTTCTATATCAGATGATTATAATATACGATGTAATCAAATCTGCCCATTATATCGAGAAGGGAAGTGAGTAACTCAGTGAAGTTCGGTCCTTTAATCAAAGAAATCATTAATGGTTGAATTTACTTCTATTGCAGAGGCGTCAAAGACTTATGTGATTTTTAAAGTTTTGCTTTTTCTCTTTAATTACTGAGCAATGAAGTAAATAGTGACCGAATTCATTTGCCCCTCGTCTTGGATCTTTTCAATATGTTCCAGCCTTTTATGGGATGTCTTTTATTCTTAAATGGTAAATATAACTCATTCCTCACATCAGGAAGAACAGTTAAACTTTTATTGGATTGATCCATTGCATTGTAGGCAATTAATTTGTTATTATCATCTTAACAAGCATCCCGGATGCCAATGGCATCAAAATCTCACAATTTACCAATATTGAAATTTTCAAAGATAGAACACAGATTTTAATAATAAAATTATCCTCATGTAACACAGACTGTTCACAATTCATTAGGCACATTTTCTTTTCCAATTAAATTTTTTTTTCTAATGCAGCTGGCATACACTTAGGCAGCTGTCTTGGGTGCCTTAAGGCAAGTGCTGCACAGACATTACTCACTTTGCATTACCCAGAGGGCGCTTGTAACTTGAAGATAAGCACACGGAGTAACAATGCCCCCGTAACACTCTACGATCCTATTAGACCGGGACCTACGATTTTAAAGTGGATTCCGAACCACTACAAACATCCATGGCACCGCCGGAATCGAACCCGAAACCTGTGGTATCGAGTGCCACATCTCTAGCCACTCGGCCATTCAGGGCCTTTCCAATTAAATAATAACCAAATTTGATTTCGATTACAACCACTACGCAAAATGAATTTCTTTGATACTCCAGTTAAGGTAAAGGCTGCAACATCAGCTCCTAAGAGCAAATCATTTTTTAAATGTTAAAAGATTTAAATAGGATATTGTTAAATTGGTCTCTTTTAATTCTTTTATTGTAGCTGTATAGCCTTATTTCAGATATGAATTCACAAATTTTTGTTTTCTGATAACACTGAAATATTCATGAAAAAAAGTTTTCTTTAAATTACAAATTTTTTACTTCACTGTTTACATGACATATATATGTCATGTAAACAGTGTTTGAGTCATCAACCCCCAAAATACTAAGAATAAATTTTTGTTTACATTTACGTTTTAATTTAATGTATTTAATTATTCTATATCCGATGCCATGGACATTTAGAGTGATTTGGAATCCATTTTAAACAGGATCGCCCGGTCTAATGTGACTGTAAAGCGATGGACGTAGGGTTGATGATCCTACCCATTAAAAAGAAAAATCTCCAATCTTGAAGTCTGCCAGTAGGCAAACGGTCTTGGCCCATCATAGGGGTGTTAGGCCAATGTAGAAGAATTATTCTATATCTGCCAGTAGGCTTTGACCCACCATGTGACTACTACTACTACTACTACACCACATCACTGGGTCTTAGAGCTGAGTTGCCTCTTTAATAGTTTGGGAATGACGTGGGTGAGAAGATGTCTGATTGGGCTCTGTGACGCTCTACGGTCATAGGAGACCGGGACCTACAGCTTAAAGTTGATTCCGAACCACTACAAACATCCATAGCACCGCCGGAATTCGAACCCGATACTTATGGTACCGAGAGCCACTCGGCCATCAGGCCCCTCTCCCACCATGGGGCTGTTGCGTCAATGAAGAAGAAGAAAATTATTCTACATATATCTGCCAGAAGACAGACGGCCTTGGTTCATTATGGGGCTCTTGCGTCAACGAAGAAGAAAAATAATTCTATATCTGCCAATAGGCATACGGCCTTGGCCACCATGGGGCTGTTGCGCAAATGAAGAAAATTATTCCATATCTGCCAGTAGGCAGACGGTCTTGGCTCACCATGGGGTTGTTGAGCTATTGAAGAAGAATTATTCTATTCCTCAAATAGGGGTGTTGAGAAGATCCTGTATCTACAATAGCCCTAACTGTTATTATAGTTTCGATTTCGTATTCTTAGAGCTAATGTCCTTAATAAAACATTTTCTAATATCGCAAGGATTCGATAATTTCAGTTTGGATTTCCTTAATATTTAACTCCCTCTCAAGGCCCATAAGAATGTAATGATATTTGTAACATTGAATACGTTTACGTTATGTCCTGCAATTTCTAGAAGAAAAAAAAAAAAAAATGGCCTATTCATAAACAACAAACACAGGCACCCTTTTCAATTAAAATCTTTTCTTATCTTAAAAGATTCGAATTACTAGGTATAAAACATTCCTGATTATTATGATTTTTATCAACAAATAAAATATTGTTTACCTGAGTTCCGCTCGCTCCTTGACGCTTACCTGTGCAACAGCGGAAGATATTAAAATCAACTTTTCTGTAGCTAACTCACTCCCCGACGCTACAGTCCTTATTGGACCATGGCCAGGGCCGGATTTTCCTATAGGCTAACTAGGCTTCAGCTTAGGGCCTCAAGATCAAGAGGGGCCTACATTCAAATTGTTAGCAAAATTAGAATGACACTATTCTAAAAACGGTAAACACTAAAACACTGAATCGAAACTAAGGAGAAATTCTACACATATGTCTAATAAACAAACATAAAAATGTATTGGTTCAGATCAACGCGTTCGGCTCATTGGGTCTGTTCGTTTGTATATATTAGATTGCACCAAAGTATAGTTCATAGGTTCACTGATTGCTGTGGCAAATATTGACGGGCCTTATGCTACTAAGCTCTGGTTTGTTCTTGCATAAATAAAGTGCAGATTGGAACAGACAAACGAACAGACCTATTGATATCTCGAAGTTCGGTTATATTCGTATTACTTCGATAATATGAAATACGTCTTAATTTTATTAGAAAATGTTCTTATTTTAGGATTGGGTACAAGATCGTTTGTTTCTCGCGTTTTGAGTTCAGCAGGTTCAATACTTTAGTGAAGTGTTTATAGACTATTGAAAAATGTTTTTGTGACAACATTTTCATTTCGTGGAATTCTAGGTAAGTTCTTAACTTTTATTTATACACAATAATTAGTAACTCAAATATTTTGTTCTAGATTATAATCTAAGAATGAGTAAAAGATTAGAAAGTGGAGCTTGCTTGGTAAAAAGGCCTCATAATTGGAATAGCCTAGGGCCTCTTTTCATCTAAATCCGATCCTGGGTGCAACAGTGGAAGATATTAAAATTAACTTTTCTGTAACTAACTCACTCCCCGGCACTCAGTCCATATTAGACCATGGTCTTTCTAGCAATACGACTCCAAAGTCGGCTTTCTCAAGCTTTGATTTTCCAATTTGTAATCTTTAGGATCTTCAGATCCTTTTCCACTTCATCAACCTATCTTTTTTTTCTTTTTTTTTTTTTAATACAATTTGATTGATAAATTAAACTGGTAAATTTTGTTGGAAAAGGTATACAAGTCTAATTTATAAATCAATTTGTGTTTGTCAAATTTGGAGATATTTGTCAAAACTAAATATGGAGGCCTGATGGTTAGCGCTCTGTACCACAGGTTTCGGAGTTCGAATCCCGGTGGCGCCATGGATGTATGTAGTGGTTTGGAATCCACTTTAAGACAAGGTCCCGGTTCAATATGACCATAGAGAGTCAAAAGTACAATCAGACTACTTCTCATCCCCAAACTGTAAAGGGGCAACTCAGCTGTAGACAAAGTGATGTGGTGTAGTAGTAGCAGTCATACTAAATATATCCAGAAAAAAAAAAAAAGTAAAAATAGATTGAGTTTCCTTCGAGTCCCGGCGGTGCCATGGATGTTTGTAGTGGTTCGAATCCACTTTAAACCGTATGCCTCGGTCTAACACGATCGTAGAGCGTTGTGGAGAGTGACATATTAAAAATAAAAGAAAAACTAACTGTTCGTATATATAGTGATTAGGGGATTATAGTCCTTGTTGCTTCACATCCCCATATACCACTTCATTCATCATCGTACTGAGATTGAGTTTTCTAAGTTAAATCAAATTATTTACTTTTAACAAGTTATAAAACTTTTCAAGTATTCTGGAACCAACAGTAATAATAAATTGAATAAGATCATTCCAAGTTTAATTAATAAGCTTTAGTTACTAGCATTCGATTTATTTCATGTATTTATAAATCTATTTTTTATATATATGCTTTTTAACAAAATAATTTAAAAGTAAATTATAATTTGATAAAAATTTAGATTAAATAAGATGCATTTTAAAAATTATGCTAGTGAAGAATTACTTATAAAACTATGCTAAAATCTGATGTTTGCTACACACCTGAACATAAATTCAAAAATTTTTATCAAAATAAGATTGGTAAAATTATGAAGTTAAAATGTTTAATTAGCTTACAGAACAATATACAAATAGGTTAATTCCAATAGATAGTTCATCTTTATCAATTTTTACTTCTGCCTAAAAATATTTTAAGAATTGAATAAAGAAAGCATTTTATTAAGTACACATTTCGACATTTGGTTTAATATTAGTTGTAAAACATTATTTTAAAATTGCTTTGTTTAAGTCATCTTCTAAAACAGGTTTAATTTTATGCAGGAGTGGAAAACAAAAAAATTATTTTCGTAGCAGGGCAAATTGCATTTTTGTAGCAGCTTTCAGTGGTTTCGCAGAAAGTCAATTTACATTTTTGTAGTTTTATCTCTCGATCAGTGGTTTTGTAGCAGTATATTTTTACATTAACAGTTCTTCAGATTTCAAAGCATATACTGATTAATTTTATATTATTTAGCAATCGTATGATTGATATGAAATTAAATCAATTGTGGTACAAATCGTGAGACTAACTCAAGCATTTTGTATATTTGAAATTCAATATGAAACTAATTCATTAATGTATTTATAAGAATAAAATTATAATTAGAATTGAATGTTAAAATTTTTTATTTAAAGTATATTAATAAATACATCTATTATTGAAATGGACCCATTTCAGTAATGGATGTATTTATTAATATATTTTAATTGCTAACAATATTTCTTTATCCTTCTTGTAATTTTGAATATTTCAGAATTCTTAGAAATGAATATTTTTAATGGATTTCATATAAAAATATGATTATTAAATTATTTCATATAAAAAAATATATTAAATTTTTCTCTGAATTTTGTTTTGGCATGTTATTTTTACATTAAATATGTTGTTTAATTAAAATAAGAATTATTTTAAATAAATGGTAGTAAGAAATAAAATTCATTTAAAATTTATGAATACTATACCAAAAGATATACAAGTTTTAATTGAGTAATAAAAAAATGTTTATATGTTTACAGTAAGTTATTTCTATTTGTATAAGTGCAATGGTGTTTTTAGTTTTAAAATTAAATCTAAAATTATATGTATCCAATTTTAGAAAAAATAAAAATGTAACACAAAGAAAACCTGATATCTCATGCATAATGAGAATAAACAATAATTATGTATTAATATATATGTCATAAATGTGTCTTTAAATATTATTTAACAAATCTTATTTTTCAGAATTTTAATATTTCTAGATATATAACATATAGTTGTAGATTTTCAGTAAAAAAAAAAAAAAAAAAAAAAAAAAAATGTGCTTAAAAATTGGGTAAAGAATTGCTATAATACTTCAAATATAAGAATTTAAATTATTATTAAAAATAAAATTATTTTAAAATTTGTATATTATTTAACAAGATAATAAATAAAAAAAGGGACAGATAAAACATGTTAGTTGTAGAGAAAATATTTAAAAATTTTTAGAAATTAAAAAAAAAATGCTTGGTAAATAATTTACAAATGTAAAATATTAGTAAAATTCTGTATTAATTTATATTTAATACATTTATTTGAAATAGTTATTGTAGAAACATTTAGTAGTATACGTTCACAAGCAAATTATTTATCCTATTTGTTCTTATAAAGAACAATAGATGGCGTTACAATATCGCCTCCAATCCTTTAAAATTTTTAGCCCTATGACAAAGTTTATGATATAAATAAATCCTATCTCCAGCAAAAACGTCATAAAAAACAGAACTCTTACAACATTAATTCTTACCCTCTCTAACAATCTTAGAAAATTAGCTCATTCAATATTTGGCTATTATTCTGGGTAACTAAATCAAAATAGAGGAAATCTCATTTTGGCTCAGAAATGCGAAATTTGCCGTTTTTGCAGCAGAATGTAGCAAGGCATGAATTTTGGAGCAGTTTGGCATAAATTTTCCACCCTTGCACTTAGATTTCTCTATTAATTTTGAAACAAAAAATTTAATTATTCATTACTAATTCCAAACAGCTGTTTGCCAACCCTGTTTTTATGTTGTAACACATTTGAAAGTGTAATCAAACTTTCAATATAAAAAACTTTTTTAATAAGTAAATCTTAAAGAATTTGTAATAAAAAAAAAAATTTTAAATGTGTATTTTTATCATAATGCAACATTAAAATATTTAATATTTTCAAGATCAGATAAAGTCTACTAGTTTCAATAATATATATGCAAATCTTTTCTACAAACCAGGGTCCCATATAAAATATTTTAATTTGATGATAATTGTTCACTATGAAAAATATGCAAAAATGAATAATAACAAGTCAAGAAATCCATTAAAAATAGAATAGAAAATAAAATTTTTTTATTTAAATTAAAACACAAAGTTCACTAGCATTTATATCTTTATGAAATCAGAACTTCAAAAATGGTAGAAAAACTTTCAAATAATTTAATTGCTTCAACAATGTTTAAAAGCTGAATTCTAATGTTAAGATCAGTAAACAGACCCAGAAAATTTCTATTTCTTTTGTGTTCCGATTCATATTAAAACATCAATTCAACAAAAACATTAAAATATGCCAGTTAAGAGTTATTTTATAAATAAAAGACACTGCAACTTATTATACAAACTTTATTATCTGAAAAACTTAAAGCGCCAGCCTTTACATTCTAAAAGGATGAACAACAGTCGACATATGTATTTAAAGAATTTGAAATTTATTTTTTGAAATGATACATCTAATTTCTGCAAATTTGTTTCCCAATATGAATTAATAACTAATGTCTCTAATTGTATTTTATGCTTCTTCAGCAAGTTTTTCGGCTTTCTGTTTTACTTCATCGATAGGTCCAACCATGTAAAAAGCTACTTCGGGTAAATGATCCATCTCCCCTGTAAATGAAATAAATTATTAATGTATACCAATTCATATAAATATAAAAGAAAAAGATTGTAAAACATTTGGTATAAATGTAAAAACTTGTATTATATATATATATATATATATATATATATATATTTTTTTTTTTTTTTTTTTTTTTTTACCATGGCCTACAAAAGTCATATGAACTTCATTACAGATAGAAGTAAATATTTTTGGAAATTCAAGATATATCTTTGGAATATGTAGCATAAAATGTTTTAAACAATGTGACATTTTCTAAAGTATCTGGACACTTAGAAAATTATCCTTTGTATGGTTAATTAGTTATTGAGATAACTTAAAATTGTAACATTGAAAAGGAAAGCTTTATAGGAAACTATAGCCTAAATTAAAAACCGCATTAAATATTATTAAAATATATAAGAAATTGAATTTAACCTAAAAACCACCTAAATCATCAAGAAACTACAAATTAAAATTAAATTGTGAAAAATTATACAATAAATATCAAGTATAAAATCGAAATGAGAAGGCTATATGGAAGGGGGGAGGAATCCATGCTTAATACAGTATTAAAAAAAAAAACTTTACTTAAAAAATTTTTTCTAATAAATTATAATGTTATTAATTCTATATTCAGCTTTAGTTAAATCTGTTTTAAAAAGACTTCAAAATCATAAAAAGTCCAGATACATTCATCAAAAAAAGTTTCTTTTTAAAAAGTACACACATATCTTATTTTCCACATCGATACAACTAAACAATTAAAAAAAAATTATCAAATCTTACCATTTAAGATGGCCTTGAAGCCCTTAATTGTTTCAGCTAAAGGTACAAATTTACCAGCTTGGCCAGTGAACACTTCAGCTACCTGGAAGGGTTGAGATAAGAACCTTTGGATCTTTCGGGCACGAGATACAGTAAGCTTGTCTTCTTCTGACAACTCATCCATACCCAAGATAGCAATGATGTCTTGAAGAGATTTGTAGTCCTGAAAAATTTGAAATAAATATACATCATTTAAGTCGGATATTCCTAAACCTTTTAAAAAGCTAAATTAGTTTAAAAAATTCAGCAAATATTTTTCATCTAAGCAACCAAAAAAAATAATAGTAATAATAAAGCAACCTGCTAACTTAAAACAGTCAAAACAATTTTTTTTGAAGACAAAAAAAAATGCTCAATACTTTTATATAATTAATTTAAAAGGAATATTAATTTTATAAAAACTGCTTTTGCAGCAATTCGATGCTCTTTAATTTTTTAAAACCCTTCTTAAGATAGATAAAGAAATTTTGCTTCATTAAAATATTCTCAATATTTATGACTTCCTTAAAGAATAGCTTTTGATTTTTTTTTTTAAAGTGTAAAATATTTGCACTTAAAATGAGTATGAGATGTGAATAAGATGTTTTTTATGTTTTTAGAATGGGATATTTACTAAAATTAAGGTGCCATATAAACCAATACAAAAAAAAAAACTATTACAATTTGTTTTTACAACTTACATATCTGATTACAGTGTTAATGAGTAGAAATATTTATTTTTCAAAGAAATTTCAATGATTTTATTAAAAGAGTCATAAGTTTATTTAAGATTTTAAGTAATGAAATTATTGAATGAATTGTTCTAACTTCGTTAAAAAGAATCAAAATTACAATGCAATTTTTTCAAGTAATAAAAGATGAAACATACCGCAAATGATAGATTTTTTTTTTTTTTTTTACATTTCAAGTAGTAAACTGAATAATTAAATTTGAAAAATCTGACAGTCTTACCTGAAGGATTTTTGTACACCACGAGCAACATCATAATGCTCTTGTCCTACAACATTAGGGTCCATAATCCTAGATGTGGAATCGAGGGGATCTACAGCGGGGTAAATACCTAATTCAGCAATACCTCGAGACAATACAGTGGTGGCGTCTAAATGGGCAAAAGTAGTAGCTGGAGCAGGATCAGTTAAATCATCAGCAGGTACATAGATAGCCTAACAAGACAAATTTTTAAAAACAATAAAACTATCTTGCATAAAAAATCTCATTTAAAAAAAAAAGGCCTAATATTAAATAAAGCTTCATTCAAAACACTTATGTATACTTAATTTTCATACAACAGCAGTAATTGGTATAGTGTTATACCTTTCTGTATTAAAAAAAAAAAAAAAAAAAAAGATGTTTGGCATACATTACCCTCAGTTAACTAACTTGAGTGCCTTATTATTTTTCTTTCAATCAACTACCAGTTCCATATGATTTCCCATATTTATTTACACTTAAAAGCTATCATCTGATTTTCTTTAAATTCTTCTACAAATTTTCTTTCTGTACTCAAAATAAGAAACATTTTGGAATACTCATTAACTATAAATAAAGCAAATATTAAACAATGAAAGATAACTTTTAAATTTTAGTATAGTCACGTAATCAAAAACATTAACCACTTCAAGAACTGAATTGCTTTATAAAAACTCAACTCAAAAATGCATTCAATTAAGGAAAAATTGAATCGTATAACAATGGTCACAAAAGATTTGCAGAGTCATTGTTATTTTATTCTACTGTAAAACATTGCTTTAAAAATATTGTAATGTTAGGATGTAGTATTTTCTTTTTACTTTTTTTTTTTTTTTTAGAAGTATACTTATAAAGCCTAAATGCATGAAATAGTTTTATTTTTATTCTAATTTCTTCTGGTTTATCAAATCACTATTAATATACAAGAAATAAAAAACTATTTCCTTTTCACTTCAAGAAATTTTGTTCTTCACGAGTTTAATATAGCAGTCAATAATAAGTTATAGAGAGAGAAAAAAAAATCAAACTTTGCATTTTATGTTACTATGATTAAATCAGAAAAGCCAATGTTGCAAAAGTGATAGAATTTAATGAATAACAATTATTTCAAATAAATATCAACACAGTTTAAAAATACCATTATATACATGTGTGTTCCTAAAGTGTATCAATGAACCAAAGGGTAGATATGATTATTCATTTCCTTCAGTTTTTTTTAAATAAGAGTTCTCCAAGGTTAACAGATTGTATTAAAAATATTTACTACAGATTGTATTAAAAATATTTACCTGCACAGATGTGATAGATCCCTTCTTTGTGGTCGTAATTCGCTCTTGCATAGTACCCATGTCAGTAGCCAAAGTTGGTTGATAACCTACAGCAGATGGAATACGGCCCAACAAAGCTGATACCTACAAGTTTAATGAATACAATTTATTAAAGAAAAGATGCAATATTTTAGGAACAAATTATAATGTTATCAATAGGAGGTACAGAAAACCATTACATGCAGTTAAATATATTTCATATTAATTTCCAATACCACAAAAAAAAAATATATGGAAATATAAAACAAAGCTCCAAAGAAGTTTACGACTTCAAATAATATATACCAGCATATATTATCTCGGGTAAAATACCTATAAAAATGGTTAGCTTTTCTTACAAAAAACAGTAGCATACAAAACTTAGTAATTACATATGTCAATGCAATTAACAAATAAATAAAATGTAAGGCTTTTTGCTTATACTTTATTGCATTATCCTTTTAAAAATGCTTTTTAAATGAGTTACTGTATTAAACTTTAAAAACTGGACTATCAAAGTCTCATTTAAGGTGAGGAGATTATCTTTTTCACCAATGTTTTAAAAAAAAATAGTAATATCTAAAAAATATATATATAATAATGAATTATTATATTATATATATATCTATAAATTAACATGTATAATTACCTCTGAACCAGCCTGGGTGAATCTGAAAATGTTGTCAATAAACAGCAACACATCTTGACCTTCTTGATCTCGGAAATATTCAGCAACGGTAAGACCGGTCAAAGCAACACGGGCACGAGCACCTGGGGGTTCATTCATTTGTCCATATACAAGAGATACCTACAATAATTAAGAATTTTCGAATTAAGTTTTTAAACAAAAAGAAATCAACTGCATAATGTACACATAAAAAAATTCATTTTTTTAAATATACCAATACTATCATCAGTTATATTTTACAGTATTGACACAAGTTAATTTCTATCAATATAAATTTGCTGATGTAGAAATCATTATTAACATTACAGTAAAAACTACTCTACTTAAATGATCATCATATTAATTTTTAAATTTCAGATACCAAAATGAAATGATTTCAAAAATAATCACTTTTCAATAAAATCAGCTTACAATTCAAAAGTTAAGACTTGGTAAAAGATTTTTAAATGAAATATAAATCAACCAAATTAGAACAGCAACAAGTTTAATGGGAAAAGAATGAAATTAAAATACATAAATTAATTTCAATTACAAAATATTTTATCATAGAAGTTGACTTGTGCAAATGTCACAGTTCATAAAAACTAAAAACATTCAGTTCATAAATGCACAATATTTTTATAGCACACTTTATGTAATTTTTTTAATAAAATAACCTTTGAGGTCTTGTCCTTCAAACTGATAACACCACCTTCAATCATTTCATGGTACAAGTCGTTTCCTTCTCTGGTTCTTTCACCTACTCCAGCAAATACTGAATAACCACCATGGGCTTTGGCAATATTGTTAATAAGTTCCATGATCAATACAGTTTTGCCTACACCAGCACCACCAAACAGACCAAATTTAAAAATAAATAATTGAAATTGTAATAACTGTATTAACCAGAAAAGTCCATATAATATAAAAATACGATACAAACTTTCATTTCAAAGCATAATTTTTAAAAAATGCATTGATTTTCAGTCAATCTATTAAAGGAAAAAAAAGAAAAAGCATCTGTATTTATAAGAATACAATTTTTCATTATATTTAATAATGATTATGTTTTTATAAAAAAAAAAATCCATTTCTTAAAATACCTAGCAAAACAAGAAGCATTAATCCCTTATATTAAATCCATTTCATTAAAATTTGAATGCAACACAAAAAAAAAGTTTAAAATTAGAAATTATAGATTTAACTTTTATATAAATAACAAATTTTAAAAAAAAATTTATAATTCAACTTATTATTTAAAATTATATTTCTAATATATATTCAACTGAAATTTACAATGCCTATTTAAGCATCATGAATGCTGAAGCAGACTGTACTTAGATGTATAAAGTGTTGAAGTTATTATTAAAATAAGTTTTTTTGAACTACTTAAGGTTTTAGGGAAATTATAACAAATATGTTTATGCAAATTCTGAATTACTGTTTTATTTATACAGATATATTATTAAAATGTTTAAAGACATTCAATTCTTCAAATTTGAATAGAATTAAATTTTTAGTTTTATTCTTTAGAATCAATTTTAGTTTCAAATAGCAGATTACTAGATAAAATTATAAGTATTACTTCTACTAGTTTTTAATAATTTCTTCTTATACGATTTTTATGCATGCTAAGTAGTAATTTTTAAGAATACTTTTTAAGGATTTTGTAATTATAAAAATTCTGATTTATAAAATTCTAAGATTTTGAAAGAAAATATTTAAAAATTATCATAATTGCTATTTCTCATATTTTTTTTAACGTAGAAAGAAAATTTAACATACTAACAAAGTTGAAAGGAATTTTACAAAAAATTAAATAATTCATCAAAATTGATGGCAATTGAAACATAATAAAACACAACAAAGAAATCATTTCTCAACTTACCAATTTTTCCACCTTTTGAATAAGGAGCAAGTAAATCGACAACTTTAATTCCAGTAACTAAAATTTCTTGCTCTACACTCATCTCTACGAATTCGGGAGCTTCTTGATGGATAGCAGCAAATTTGTCTGTTACTACAGGTCCCCTCTCATCGATAGGTTCACCAATTACATTAATAATTCTTCCTAATGTTTCTGGTCCTACAGGAATTGTGATTGGTGCATTGGTATCAAGAACAACATTTCCACGAACTAAGCCCTCAGTACCATCCATAGCAATGGTACGTACAGTGTTTTCTCCTGTAAAAGAAGAAAATGATAATGAAAGACAAATTAGAAAAAAAAAAATAATGTTTAAAAATAGATTTTCATTTCTAGAAATTTTTTTTTTTTTATACAAACTTTTCAAACAAATATTTTTTTTTTTTTAATTAGGTATAAAGGCAAATAATTTTAAGAGAAAAACATGTTATTGAAGTTAAGAAGGGGTAAGAACAACTTTTAATGATATCAGATTTAAAAGATAGTTTCTTAATAATAACTTTGGTACTTACATATTAATGCCACCGCAGCTACAGATTTGGCGGTTTTTAAGTGCCGCTAATCTACACTCAAAATTTTTGTGACAAATCATAAAATACTTTATTTAAAATCAAAACACTTTCAAAATTCTAAACACCTTATTGAAAAACAAAGTAGTCAATTGGATTTCTGTGGGAAATGTGCCGATATATAGTTTAACATAAATTCAAAGCAGTCTCTATTATGGCGCATTGGCAGCTCTTTATTGGCGCAAATACGTAAGTACCTAACTTTGCTATAAAAACATGATATCCACAACTTTGAGTTCATTTTATTAATTCTATAAGGAAAAAAATAATTTAAGATAAAATAGCAAATTTATATTTTAGATTAATATACTGTATCATTTGTTTGGTTTAAAAAGTTTACCTAAATGTTGTGCGACCTCAAAATTAAACGAGGCTTTCGTCCTTCAACTTCTAAGGCATTTAAAATAGGAGGAAGTTTATCATCAAACTGGACGTCTACAACAGCACCAATGACTGCAACAATTTTGCCTTTCGCATTAGCTGCTGTTGCAGCAGATGCATAATTTTGATTAGCTGAAACAAAAATATTAATGAGAATGTTACATTATAAATTCCTATCCTATATACAGGAAAAAAATATAAACAAATCTTACAAATGCTAATAAAATACAAAACAATATAGCTTAATTAGTGAAAAGAACTTTTAAAACTGCATCTTTTAAAAAATATAAAACATTAAAAATGAATATTATATGCTCACCAGTTTTATTCAATTTGTTTTATCTAACAAATCGATTTTTAAAAAAGACAATATAAAAAAGAAATACAAATCCCATTACATATAGAAATATAAAATAAAACTAAACAATCCTATAGCTAAAAACAAATTCTAATCAATAAGATCTCAATTATCCAGTTCCATTAATAATAAATACTAAGCACAACAATTCTGCCATCGATCTGACCAGTTAATAAACTTGATATATAGGTACTTCTTTTATAAAGTTAACAATGAAGGTTGCTGTGAATCGAAGCTGCTAAGCTAACTTGGCTCCAAGCTACCAGAATCAACAATTTGAAATATTTATATGATTACAAGTTCTTGTCTTCCCCTCCCCCATGCTCACATTCTAAAATTATCATTCAACTCGGAATGATAATTTAAATGTATTTTCTTATAATAATTTCAATTATTTTCTTTTCAATTATACTACATAATGCCAAATGCAATGACCTTTAATTTTTTTCTATTTTTAGCAATCTAATTTTCCCAATGGCTATCCCTAACCAATCATTAATAAACAGGAAGGTCAAATATTTAAAAGTTTATCATTTAAAGAGATCTTCCAATAATGTTTCAATAATGTTTTAAATACTTATTTTGTAAATACCTGAAATATAAGATACATCAATTCTTTGTTCTTATTACTATGCTGTTAAAAAAATACATTTTCCACCACATTCGAGGCAATTATTGAGTAATTTAATTTTTGTAGTCACTGTCAGCAAATTGACAATGTGTATTGATAATTTATCTAGATCCGCATTTTAATTAAAAAGGACAGATAATTCTACAGGACAAGATTAAAATTTTAATTTCAAATAAACAGCCAATTTTAACAAAATCAGATGTTATACTAGTCAAAAGTAGAATTGTATCAATTAGAATCTAATAGATCAGATAGATTTGAGTTATCAATTTTTGAAAATTTTATTTTATCATGTATTTAAATTTTATTTTTCATTTGTAAATTAAAGGTTTTTCTTAGTCACCTTTAAATAGAAACCTTGTTAAATGCATACTATGTATAAATGTACAAGAAAATTTTATGCAAATAAAAACATTTTTGATACAAAATTATTGATAGTGTTTGATTTAATTTTTGTTTTCATTACATTGGATTATTAACTTTGTACTATATGAATCATATAAGAATGAAATTACAACACCCATAAAAGGAAAGGGCATAAACTTTTAGGATTAAGTTATTTAAATAAGACTTTTTTATTGTACACATAGGGATCATTAGTTGTATTCACCCCTTATTTAAAATTTTTTTAAACTTATTTAATATGTAAAAAGGAAAGAAATAACCAATCTTTTTTTTTTAAATTTAAGTAATTATATAGAACAAACTTAAAATTTTCTTAACTTTGTTCCTTATAATAAATTTGCTTTTAATTGATAATTTGATGCTTCAATTGTATTTTAGTAATAAATATGCTTCATTTTAAATGTCCTAATGCCCTTGTGTTGCAATCAATTTTAGGACCAATGAAATCTTGCCAATAACAAACAATTTTAGTTATTCAATATTTTTCTTATATACGGAGAAATAAGCATTTCATAGGTAATTTCATGGCATATAATAGAAAAATTTATATTTAAAAGTAATCAAAATTATGATCTTTATAAAACGTTAATATTTTGAATTAAAAAAATGCTGAATAATAATTCTAAATTAAAAATCTTTTATTAAAAAAAAAGTACTAAATTTAAAAAAACAAAATTTTTTATTATTACTTTGTGTTTTCTTCATTGTGAAATCTCATTTTTCAATTAGGCTTCTTACCATATCCAAATAGCACAATTAACATAAAAAAAAAAAAAAATTTAAATATTTCAAAAATTTCTAATCTTCAGCATTTTATTAAATATTGTTAACTATGTGTAAACAATCATTTTATTTTACTATATAGTTTAGTTTGGAAAAGAAAATTTTGAAATGTAGATGTGTAATATACATAAAATATGTATAAAAATAGAATAACAATATTCGATTTCATGTTTCTAACAAAAGCACGAAATATATAAAGAATAGTAATATGCGATTTCATGGTTCTTACGAAGCACGAAATAATGTTCTGAAGCCGAACTCAAACAAAAAACTGAAACTATAACGAAAACAAAACTATACTTGGAAACATGGCTGCATAATAAATGAGCAGTTTTAACAATTGAAAACTATTATTCTATTTTTACCAACATTTTAAAATAATGAGGTTTTAATCACAAAATGATTAGCTATTCAATGGATTATTTAATTCCGAAATTATATAAGAGTAGTTAATAACAAAAGAAGATAATGTTGATAACACCCCATTAGAGGACAAAATGGTTTACACATAGAAACCATCGATTCTGAATATTTCTTTTCAAAACATAAAATGGATTATATACATAAACAAAAAAAAAAAAAAAAAACTTTTAAATGAAGAATTATGAGTCTTGCTGAGTACGGATAACTACTTTTATACTTCTACCGGTTATACTTACATGTGGACCAAATGCATGGTATAAATTTATTGCCTTGTCCGGCTATTTTAGTTATTGAAACAGAAGGTTTAGCTACTTTAAGTAGAGAAGAAGATGCTCTCGAAAACGCTTTCAACATTTTGTAAGTTTGTGTACACTAAATTTCTAAATAAATTGTAAGCAACTGAAGTTTTTCAATATGACCGAATCGACCTCTTCAAGTCGACGGACACGCAACGAGCGGATGATAAATAATACTGCCAATATTCAGAAATGTATGTGAACATTCTTCTACTTTAAAAAAAACTTCAAAATATTTAAATAAGAATGAAAAATAAGCTATTTTGTGTATATATGTAATTTTTATTCATAATTATTTGAGTTACCGGTTAATTAAGTAGATAAATCACAATTTTGTCGCACTAGAACTTTTAATGAATTAATTTCCTTATTCAAATTTTTATTCTTGCACTCTCTGTACTAAAATTTGTCGCGTCCCTCCCTCAATCTTTTTTTTATCATTACAGATAAGAGTTACTTTAACATTTCTTCTATATATATAAATAGACATGTATACATGTACCGTATATTTCCATGTATTTATAAACCGATAATTTTTCTAAAGATGTATTATGGAGGTCGGGCTTTATACAGACCTCTAATCTCGCAAAAACATATAAGTACTTTTCTGTTAGCTGGCCGCTTTATAGCTAATTATAGCATGTTTTTATTTCTATAGTCTACTTTTTTCTTAAGTTAAGGAAAAAAATTTTTTAATGAAATGAGTTGCACGTTTTATAAAAAATGAGTTGTTTTTTATTCATTATTTGACTTGACTTTGAGATTTATGCTCGCATTAGATCTCAATTTATCCACTCTTTTAAAAAAAATGAAATAAGAAAAGATAATAGGAATAAAAAGATCTTCAGATAATCGGTAGATGACGACTGTTTCCAAAATTATTTTTAAAAGCACCAAAATTTGGTGATGTGCAGAACTCTGTCACTAAATATTATTAAAAGTTAATTAAAAAAAAATTACCAAATTTTTCATAGTAAATTAATTATTGATATAGTTTTGTTAGGTCCGTTGCTCATATCCATATAACCAATAATAGGATAGGACCG
>BPLR01018944.1:0-32466 GCA_021605095.1 Caerostris extrusa
AACTGAAATAACACAACTGAAATTGTGTTATTTGCCATGTTATTAATGATTATTGCAATATGTTATCAAGAACATACGTAAGAAAAATCTCTATGCTAATAGCAGTAAATTAGCACAAACACAACAGATTTATTTTACTCATCATATTCAATCCAATCTCTATGCATCTCATTTTAATCGATTTGTTTTCAACAAAGTTTTATTTGTAAAGTCTCCACCATAACTGCAAATATTAAAATAATAACACAAGAAATTCCTAAAATTTATAATCAAAAGCGCATTTAATAATTACTAAATATATATGTAACAGCACTTGGCTCAGGGGTAGCATCCCCAAAGAAAATCTCTCATCTCGGATGATTTCAAAGTCAAACAAGACACTAAATTGATTTGAATAAATCATTTAATTGCTTTAAATTCCAGATTAAAGGAAATTAATTCTTCAGAATTATATCATGGTTAATTTCAATATCATTACTCAAGATTTGTTTTCATTTGATGATTAAGTTACTGGTTTTGAATTTTCAATCCTAAAAAAATATTGAAACTAAGGTCATGACGTTTATCCTGCATTTGAATTTTTGCTAATCTTCAAAAGGAAAGACAGTCAGGAGAGATTGTTTTATGTTCAAAATGTTGCAACAATTCTTCAAAGACGCATCCACAAAGTAGAGAAATACTTTCATCAGGAACAAGATTTTTTTGTCGATTGGAGCGACCTTTTGCAGGCGGAAACTTTGTCTACTTGCTGAGTAGAGCAAGGTTGCCTTGGATGTTCCCTACCTCCTTTTATATTATTTTAGGGTACAAAAATCTGTACAGTCGAACCTGTTTTAACGCACTCTTTGTGTGATTTTTTACGCGTGCATTTTTATTGTGTTGTATATAAAAAAAAATTACTAGAGAGGGCTGTCAAAATAATATGATAATTAAAAAAATCCAACAGATGGCACACGTGATGTTTCATCATCCCATCCATGCGGCTTTAAAAACATAATTCTTTGCTGTTTCAGTACTTTCAACTTACTGGCAAAGGAATTACAATGTTTGCTAAATATGTAGGAGTTATTAGTTCGTAAACGGCTCTTAAATTTTCTTATCATACCTACAGCGCCATCTCTGTGTCAGGCCGAGAAGTTTTCACCTCACCCTCGTATTGCTAGTGATAAATTGGAAGTATAACAACACTTCATGGCGTAACTTTTCCAAATCGACATATTTGCCGAGATTTTTTTCTAATTTTGAAAGAAGAATAAGTTGTGTGTACTTATTTTAGAAAACAATTTTGTAGAGAAGAGTGTGGGACAGAATTGAATTCAGACATACCTATTAAAATGACATCTCCACCCTTTTCACATTTATTCAATATGGTTTGGAAAATCCAAAAGGAAACTTGCAAGAGGACTTCACATAAAAAGGGATGTTCCTGGAAAAGGTGCTCTTAGTGTCAGTCTCAGGATATTATCATCTAAACAAAACAGGCAATATTTTAAAACGAATTCGGCGACTAATATATTTTGAATTATATCAGAGAGAATACTTTTAAAAGTAGAACACAGAAAGTAGTTTACAGATAGTTTAACAGAATAAACTTTTTGAGTGCTAAGACATTTTGCCAAAAGATAATAATGCATGCATGTATATATTTATATAACTTATTGTATATTAAATTTATTGTTTAGTTACTTTTCACTTTTTGTCCAGAATTGTTTGAAAGTTATAATCAAGAGCTTAATGAAACGATTCGATTTAAAGATTTTTTTAGGGAGATTTGGTTTGTCGCTCTACGGTCCTTTAATGCACACTTTCGGATAATTAACCTGGGTCCTACAGTTTAACGTGGATTCCGAATCAGTCACAAGCATCCATGCCACCGCTAGGATTCGAACATGAGGCCTGTAATACCTACGGCCATCAGGCCGCGTTTTAGGTAGAATATAAAATAATATTTTTCTTTGATATATATCTGAACCCCTTTTGTTATATAATTTAGTATCCATCTACAACAACTTGCATTCCAATGAGTATAACTTATGAAGGACTGCTACAATGCATAGGCATTATGCTCCTACAATTTCAAACTATCTTGTGAGTTCCCACCCGACACATTTACTCTTCTAATTCAAAGAAAAGACTTGCCGGGCTTTTGATTTATAGCAGCCATCATGGTGAAAGATAGGAAACTTTACGTGAAGAGGTATTTTGATATTTATGCTCGTGTAAGCTGCTTTTCTTTATCCAAATGCAATACAAAAAAAGACACTGTAACGGTAAACAATACATTGCAATCAAGCAATAAAAAGGTCCAAAATTCTAAATCCATGAACATTCTATCACTTGACAGATCTCACGTTGAATTTTGAAACTGATTTCATAGGTTATGAAATAGTGCGCAGTATTTTTGACAACCAAACGAAAAGAAATAAGCAGAATAAAAATAACAATGAGAGGGAACGATTTATTGATCAAATCGTAAAATTATAAACTTGAAAAGACAAGAAACTTTGAATAATACGTATTACAAACAAGAAACGTTATAAGAGAAAAAAAAATTCCTCGATATTTACGAGATCTCGAGATCTTGCGTACAAAATGAAATCCTGTCACCATTTTGTAATCTCTGTCACCATCCTAGGTCATATCGAAAATCGAATGAAAAGATAATACATTACACCCGAAAGCCCCATGCAGCTTGTTTCGTTGGTCTTCATATATCTTACATTGGAACACAATAGGTTCCTCGGTTTCGGGTGCATTGCAGAGCTGACACAACGGAGACTGGGCTAGCCCAAATCCATGGAGCTTGGTTTGTGATGATTATGTTTTGGTTTGAAATCTAGACGATAGACGCCCTCCTTTCGATTTATAGGAGAAAGTCGACGACAAGGTTGAAGGATGTTTAAATGAATAAATTACAGTGCATATTTTTCGCTTACCCTCTGATCTCTTTTCATTTGCAGGGAATTTTGTTGAAACCAGGGTTTCAATGAAAGAAAGGCGATTGAGTGTTTAAAATTTTTCTTCTGCTTTGCGTTCAATGCAGTTGTTGTTCGTGGAATGTTCCTCAGCACTATTAGTGCATTTAGGAACTTCAGCTGAACAGGAATGTGCTGATGGTGTTGGGCGCTGCAGATTTAATATTTAACAGGATTGTTACAACTATTAGTTGGATGTGTAAAAGGGAAACATTAAAAACAATGTCTAGGCTTACAAAAAAAAAAAAAAAAACGAAGATATTCTGTTGTGGAAGCCACAATCTGGCGTCCTCTAATAATACTGTTTCTAAAATAGTCACTAACACCAGTATGAAGAAGGCAGATTTAATTCGTTTCCCGAGAAAGCTGCCGATTTCCATTGCTGTATTCTTCTTCCAGTTCTTTTGCGAGATCAACCAGGTATATATTGTTGTGAAATAGAAATCGAGTGTAGATTCTTTCTATGTAAAGCGATCCAGACATTGTGATGCACATAAGAGCTTTATTATTTGCCGATTCGCGAGTTGTGTCAAAAAATCGGTAGACATGAGTGATGTATCCTGTCAGGCGATGCTCATATAATCGATGTGTTTTCAAGTAATTACTTTGGAGGAAAGGTTGTCATTCAGCACTTTAGGGTGTGTTTTGGTAAAAATACCGTCACTTGACCTCGAGAATTATAGTTAAGGATCGTGCACCATGTTGAAATGCATCTGTAGATAATGGTTAGCTTTAAATTGGATATCTTCAACACTCCAATAATTTTGGGATTTACAACAGTATCCACCGTGGTGAATGTCGAAGAAACACTCGTGAAAATGGTCGGACTTTCTTGACCTACATAGCGCAGCAAAACATAACAAACAAGTGGATAACAAATAGAATCGAAATAGTAAAAACAATAAAGGTGACTTACTTATAGGTAACTAAAGAAAAATTGCAAAAAAAAAATACAACCTGAAAACCCTAATAAAGGGATAAACTGGGAAATAAAACACGCTAATGTTTACTAAGAGGCCTAATGGCCGAGTGGTTAGCTCTCTGGCTTTCGGCGACACTGATTTCAGGTTCGATTTCCGGTAGTGCCATGGATGTTTGTGGTGGTTTGGAATCCACTCTAAAATATAGGTCCCAATCTAATACGACTGTAGACAGTAGGGCGTAGGGCTGAAACCTTGCGCCGTAAAAAGAAAAACATCTCATATTTCGGAATTTGCCGATAGACAGATGGACTTAGCCCACCATGTTGCCATTGGACTATTGAAGAAGGATGTTTACTGACACGTACGCCCACCTTTACTATCATTATTACAGACTGTAATATCTGTAAAGGTGTGTAAAAATAGTTTCATTAAAGATATTTTTCATTTTTTTATTCTATTGTTCTTTTAATGATTGTTAAAATATTTTCAATGGAATTACAACTGATTCACTAATATCTGTGAAAAGTGCAATTTTGCATTAAAAGCTCAGATGTTTATGACAAAAATAAAACGCGATTTCACTTTATATTTGTAAACTTGATTTACTTCTTATCTGAATATGTACAATACATATCCTGAAAAACTTGAGCATGAGTAAAAAATGATAGAAATGAGTAACGATACATTCAGTTCGTGTAACCTTTGGTAAAATTAAATTTTAAAAATTAGACATGTAATACACTCATGTCCATAAATTAAGGATAATGAAGTTCAGGCAAAGAAAGAAACAGAAGCAAAACAAATTTGACTTATTTGTAAAGTCTATTTATTAAACAAAAGGTAAAAAGCAAAAAAGATGCTATATGTTTGACATAATTAATAAAAATTGCGATTTTTACTGCCTGGAGCAAATTTCAAAAAGAACCTATTTACAAAAAACAGTATAACATGGTTAGTATGATGGTTAATATGGAGTATGACTCCCGGACGATGCAATACAGGCCTTACAACGCCTAGGCATGCTGAGTATCAAATTATCAATCTGATCTTGTGGAATATTACACCACTCATCAAGCAATGCCCTCCAAAGTTCCGGTTGACAGGTGGGAGGGGGTTGACGGGCTGCAATTCGTCGGCCAAGCATATCCACACATGCTCTATTGATTCAAGTTCGGGAGTATGCTGGCCAATCCATACGGGTGATATCCTCCAATTGAAGGCATTAGTCTACAATGTTCGCACGGTGAGGACGGGCGTTTTCATCCATAAACAGAAATTCAGCACCCATGGAGCCCCGAAACAAACGTACATGTTGTTCCAGAATGACATCCCGATAGATGTGGCCTGTCATCGTTACACTCTGAACATGCAGGTCAGTTCTGGAACCAAGAATAATTCTTCCCCAAACGAGCCATCCTGCACCACCGTAACGGTGTCATTCAATGGTGTTCTCTTGGTGGTAACGGGTACCTGGCGCTCTCCATATGAAAGTCCGGCGAGAATCAGACTGCAAACTAAACCTGGACTCGTCGGAAAACATCACACAAAACCACTGTTGCGGTGTCCACAATGCATGCTCTCTACTCCAGGTTAAACGCAGGCGACAGTGAGTTGCGATAAGTGGAACACATCTGACAGGGCTACGAGCATATAGACCAATGTGCCCTAAGCGTCTGTACACGGTCTGCCTTGAAACTGTCGTACCGGTAGCTGAAGAGAGCTGACGAGACAGGTCTGATGCTGTGCTCCGTCTGTTTCTTTTGACAGTAACTGCTAAATATCGGTCCTCATTCGGCGTTGTAAATCGGGGGTGACCTGTGCTGTAACATCTACTCACATTACCATCATCTTGGAATCGTTGCCAAAGCCTGGAGATGACACTCTGGGCGATTCAAGTTCCTCGGATACTCTTCCAGCTGGGTACGTCCACATTCCAGTCGTCCGATATTTCTACCACGTAAAAAATCATCAAAGGCTTCCTTTGTGCCATAACTATGCGGTTATTGCACTGAAAGGCTTTTAAAGCGTTTGTGAACAATTTTACTTCTTTGCCACCATTCCTTATATACCCCTCTCTTTCCTTATTCTCCCTCTCTTTGTGACGTATCCGCGCCATCTGGTGGTTTCCTGTAATTTGCATATTCTTCTTCAAGATGTGTGGGATAATTCTACAGGTGAAATTTTTATTTTAGAGTTCAATTTCTGTGTGATTCTGAATTATCCTTAATTTATGGACATGAGTGTAGAATGTGAAAACATACTTTCTCAAAGCTGTAGGCAGTTCACATTCTACATGAAAATTATGACAGAAATAAGTTATTGCCGTTCGAAAAGATTTCCAGTTTTAGAATATCATGTTGAGGAAATCTGAAAAACCTGTACTTGGTAGTGCTTCCATTGATGAGAAACATTTTAGTACGCTATCATAATCAGTCTCGTCTCCTTTGACTTTGAGCGGCCTGATGGTCAATTGGATAGCTCTCTGGTCTTTAGTAACACAGGTTTCAGGCTCGAATCCTGTCTTTGACATGGAGGTTTGTGAGTAGTTCGAAATCCACGTTAAACTGTTGATCCCGTTCTAATTATCATAAATTGTGTAAAAAATGACCGTAGAGCGGCAAACTAAACCTTGATTTTGAAAGTAGTGACAATAACACTCATCACTAATTAGAATAGAATTCAAATTTTTTCGCACTTTTTTTCATATTAATATTAGCAGCTTTTAGATTGATATTAATTTTAAAAACTGCTTACTCACGGATGATGGTATAGGGAACAGTTTCTTTTGTACTATAATGGAGCGCACGTAGGTACTACTACCCTAGGGTGAACTGCCCCGCGTTTGAGCATCAAATGGGAGAAAGCCCGGAAAACTTCCATCAGGCAGTCTTGCATATGAGGTGAGATGCTGAACATTACAAAAGGCATCTTTTTTGAAACAATGCCACCAGCAGATTGAACTTCAGCCCTTGTGCTTCCCATCCACGCACGTTAAGCTTTAGTTCCGGTCTAATTAGCCTAAAGTGTACACAAAATGACCGTAGAGCGACAAACCAAACAAAACCACCATCTGCGCATGTTGCCACTGAACCACGTGTCGGACTAATTCTGAAAGTAACGGTCATAACACACGGCGCTAATTAGAATAAAATTTAAACTAGTTCTCACTGTAGTTGCGCGTTCTAGATTAATATTACCTTTTAAGAAACTGATATTTAAAAATAGTCACTTAAATCATATTTAGTTAAAAATTTGCTATTATCACAAAACATTTTCCCGTTATAATTTTTGTAAAAAATACGCTATTGCGAGGTTTTTAAGTTAAACACATAATTAAAGCATTTTTTTTTTTTTTTTATTTTTGGTATAACAAAATTTTACAAAACGTTTAATCCCGTTCATACAGTGATAACATACTTTCTCACCTGCAGCTGCTAATGAATATTCTGTATACTAGTACTGAACTAGTACTTTTTACTTGATAAGATATCTCTGATGAAGCATTAAATGATGAACTACTTTCATTAGTCACGCTACGAAGTGAAATATCTCTTTTAAGAACTAAAATTAAAGATAAATGGCTATGATTTACTAAATAGAATCTCCGAATCTAGGCTGAACTTTAAACCATCTGTAATTTGACGTATGGTTAAACGGATGGTAAAAGTTGCTTATAAAATCTCAAAGCATATTCTCCCTGTTATTTTTACTCTTTATATCAAATTTGCAATTGAGGAAGGTTTGTAAGTTCAACATATAATTAATATATATATTTTTAATTTTCTGTATAAAACTAGTCATGTCATATTTAATTCTTTACAAAGAATGTCAATATATTTTCTCACCTGCATCTTCCAATGATGAAGTACTGTTTGCATTAATTATGTAAAATCGCTATTAAATCACAAATCACATTCTCCCGTTATTTTTACCCTTTGCATCAAATATGCAAGTGGGCAAAGTTTGTAAGTTAAACATATAATTAATATATATATACATTTTTTTTTTTAGTTTCTGTATAAAACTAGTTCAAGACATATTTAATTCTGTCCAAAGAGTGCTAATATATTTTTCTCACCGGCATCTTCCATTGATGATGTACTGTTTGTTTGATAAAATATCTCCGATGATATCTCATTACCTCATACCAACTTCTTTCATTAGCCGCTGCACGAAGCGAAATTCCTCTTCTAAAAATTGAAAACAAAATAACGGGCTACGATTGGGGGACAGACCCGTCGGAATAAAGTTTAAATTAATTCCGACTGAAATTTGAAGAATGGCTAAGACGTAAGTCACGAAATACATCATTCACGTAGAAATTAAATTTGTCGTGACACGAATAAAATTTTCACTTGTTGGAAATAAAAACGCAGTGTGAGTTTTAAAAGCCTCTTGCAATCTTATATCCAAACAATGGCTTAAAAATGAAGCGTATGGCCTTGTAGATAATGCTCAAGAGACAGTTATTTGATCAGCATTTCGGCAAGCTCGCTTTGAAATGCAGACGTCGCGCTAAATAATAGGTTGGCAGAATGATGGACATTTTTAAAATTCACGTTTATGTCTATCCGTTATCAAGGTAGTGTCAATGTTAAATATTTTTATATTTATTATAATTAAGATTTATATTATATAGTACACTGATATCACTGTCATTCCTCACGTTTATTACATAGTTTGTGTTACATAATTTTTAACTTAAATGACTTAGGTTTTTTATTATTTTTTAACAATTTTTAAGCATAGACATTTAAGTAAAAAAAATTTCTCTCAAGTATTTATGTGGAATATTTATTTAGAGATAACAACGTGAGTTTTGCCAGAGAAGCATTATTAATTGCCGTTGTGGTTTTGTAAGTGGAATGACTGTATTATTCTTTGTATTTTAATTACTTTTGTTAAATTATATTACCATTTTTTTTCAAAATAAAAGATTTAACGCTAACTATAATGAAATTTGAACTAAAATTTACGCAGAAAATTATATTTTGTTAAAAGAAATATTTTAAGGACTTAACTAATAAGATTTAGTTCAATGCTTTTAATTCCCATATGCATGTAATTTTTTAAGTTTAGTAAAAAATTTAGTACTGGCTTATTACATGTTAACAGAAATAATTAAGTTGATTATAACCTATAAAATTATAAATATTGTTTTGGGGATCGGGTTTTTCGTGTCCTTGATTACTTTCAATTTTGGGTGTTTTTCATTGAAATGTGTAATTTTTTTTCAAAATTTTTTTCACGCTTTTTTTTTTTTTTTTAATGCTCAATATTTATTTACTCAATAATTGAGTAATTGTTAAATAATTTGGTAAAAGAAATTAACCCAGAAGGAAAATTAAATATAAAACTGTTTTAAAATATCAAATATAATATAGTATAGCGAAAGCAAAAACAATTTTATTTCAAACTAAAAATTTTGTATATTTTTCTATATTTAATTTTTTTTTCAATTTTTTCAATTTTTCTATATTTTTTTAATTTTATTTTTAAGATTGCAGTATCCGTCTATTATAGGGGGATAATATGGTAAGAATCGATTCATTTTTATTTATACATATTTATTAGCCTTTATTTATTATTAGTCTGAATACTGAAAAACATTTTGCATTTTAAGGTTCTAATTTTTGGAATTTCATTTCAAAGTGAAAATGAGATTTTTCAAGAAAAGAAAATCGTTTTCAATTCTACAATTTTATTTATTTTTTTTTAAATTGCTGTTATGCGCTTTGTTCTCACATTAAATTTTACATTTTATGGATAATTTAAAAATATACTATAACCTATATCGTCCCAACGAATTAATTTTTTTTTAATATTTAATTTATTTTTATTGTAAACGAAATCCTTCATGTTCAACATTGTTGAGGCGACATATTCTTAAAATATTAATATAGCATCTGCCCTGGATTTATTCTTGTTAAAATTGCTGCTAACTTTGTGAATTATACCATCACTAATAAATAGCATTAGTTTAAATGCCCAACATTGGCGAAATATTTTTGCGATGAATTTCAAGTTAACTTCTTCTTTTGGCCTGAAACCAATCATTTGGTGGATAATGTATTGATTCTCAAAGCAAGGAGAATCCAACATATAAAAACTATCCAACAGCTCCAATATCTATTTCTGGGCTTGGAGTGGTAAATTATCGGCAGGTTTATATATGCAGGATTTTGTATATAGTGCTGGATTTTGTACATATTGCAGGTTTATTAGCTAGTTTAGTTTGTATTACTGCAAACTGCTTGCATCGGGTGTTAAAATGTGATGGCATATTTTTTTTCTTTGATATTTATTTGGGAAAAAAAGAATAAATATTGTAAAATTTAAGATGTGGAAAAAATGCCAATAGAAAATTGACATTTTAGATTACAATCATTTTCTGATTAGGACAACCATACTTAAATATCCATCACAAATTTTATCACATAAAACATTTAAAAACATGTAATAAATGAAAACTATTGGCGAAAGTGCTGTTAAAGAAATTTGATGTGAATTTTATGAAGTTAACCACCAAGAAAAAGACATTCGAAAGTAAAAACCTATTCTACGTTATCCTCTTAGGGAACACACTGACGCACATCAACGCTTTTATCTATTTTTATAAATTTATTTTTCAATAAAGCCAAAGCCTTATAATATGTTCGATATAAAATAACGGACGAAATAAATGAGTTGAAATTTTTGTGGATTGAAAAGCAGTAATCTCTTTTTTATCTGTATGCTAAATGCCGTTTACCATAAATGCATGCTATAAGTCACTAATCCTTCCCTTCTGACTGTTAAAGAATGGATTGAAATTATTTGAACCGATATATCATTTTGACTCACCTACTGGATGGACAACGAGTTTCAAAGAAAATTCAAATATATTTATTTTTTAATAAAAAAACCGTTAGCATTTTGCATGCATGTGCATCATAAAAGGTAAAATGCAGAGAAAGGATTTGAATGTAAATGAAATATATGAAAAACACAAAATTTAGTATTCATAATACCTGTAAAACAAATTATTTGAGGGAAAAAATTCAATAAAAATTTCAAGTAGGTTCATTTTTGGATATTTTTAGTAGAAAAAATGTATTGATTTATTATACCATAAATTTTTGAAATAATTCTCTCAGGCATCTCTCGCTGTTGGTGAGGATAGGACTGTCGTAGACAAAGTGGCCACAAATTCATCTGCGTTGGTGCATTCGTTTAAACAAACAAGTTTAGAAGTTGAGAAAGCTCCTACAATTGAAAGGCCTGCAATTTAAGAGAAGTTTATTTTATTTTTAATTAAGTAAGATTTTAATGTAAACAAAAAAAATAAATTCAGTGGTTCAATTTTGTCATAGAAAAAAGTCAATTATTAATAATTTTAATAACAGAAAGTAAAATATCAAAGCTTAAACATAAAAAGTTTTAAACACTACATATACAGAAATGTATACTATAGTACAGATCGCATTTGGGGAAACAGAAGTTTAAGTAAGCTGACATTTCGGTTGTAGTCACTGTTTTGAATATTTTTGAATCAGGGAGAATCGATGACGATTATGACAGCACATGTAAATTTATCACATTACAAAGCGACAGCATGGTGACAATTTATTGGATTTTCCTCACACAAAAAATTACTCGTGAAAGACATTCTCTTTCCATCTCCTATTTTTCAGTGATTTGTTTTTCTCCTGCATGTTAAATACAATGATCAGATGTATACAAAAAAAGAAGATATTCAATATTAATTTTATACTCAGTAAAGCTCTATTAAATTAGAACAACAAAAACAATAGTACATCATTTCGTTACGAATTTTACGAAATTTATCTGGCCAAAAAGCTATTTATTTTATATAGAAGCCAGATTCGAAAATATCTTAAAATATTAAAAATATCTCCTTTTATTGCATGTTATTAATATATCTTTCATTTAGATACATGAATTCCTATAATTAAGTGAAATTCGTATTAATTATTAATTCATTGAAAAGTACGTGAAAATGATATGTAAATATTTATACATTCGTATAATTATACTTTGTAATCTATTCAATATTGAAAAAATAGTGTGAATTATAGAATTTATATTGGTGATGGTCACATAAATTTAATCAATTAGGTAAATTACACACACCTATATATATATATGTCTAATTTACATACAATAACCCTTGTATAAACAAACCTAAGCGTATTTTTGAAATACGACATGAATTGAAAAAGACTTTTATTTCAAATATTAAAGTTTATGAAATTTTCTTATCTTCTATGTTAAAAATGAACTATTTAGCAATTTTAAAACAATTGTTAAAAATGAAATTTTTAATTTCTTTAGCAGGAAGAAATAAAAAATTAATTAAAATTATATTATTTTAATTTTATAAACCTTAAAATATCTGATTTTTATAAAAACATTTTTAAAAATTTATTGTAAACAAGCAAAAGGATGCAAATAAAAGTTATGAATATTTAAGATTTACTAATATTTTAAACGAAAAAATTCCATATGCATCATTAATTGTATTAAATTAAAAATTTATGTAATGGAAACCTTTATATTAATTAGAACTCAGAAACAAACAGCATTTTATTTTATTGAATCAAATATTTTGCATTTAATAAAAAATGAAGTTAGTTTAACGAAGTTGAAAATTATAAATCACAAAAAAGAGGCGAATCTATAATTAGAACTGTTTGTAATGATTATTAGATTAATTGTTCTCTTAAGAATAGCTTTAATTATACGAATTACTATTAAATGTATCACATTCAAATTTACTATCCATAAAAATATTTTAAAATGTAAAGTTTTAAATCAGAGTTTTTAAATTATTTTACGTAGAATAAACAAAATTAAAAAAATTGTTTTTTGACTTTCAGGTTTAATTTCTGAATAATAATTTTTTACAATCCAACATGATTTGAAAATTAAAATTTCACATAAATTTAATAGGATAAACAAAAATGCATCCTTGTTATCATTAAAGAAATTTGAAAATAAATTACAGTTTACTAGATGATTGATAAAAACCAACATTTTTATTGAAAAAAAGCGAATTTTTTTACAAACAATAGGTTAGTAAACATTATGTTAAAGTACCTTAAGGAAAAATTTATTAAAGGATAAAGCACTAAATTTTCGTTCGTTGTACATCAGTACCGAGTTTTGACACTATCCTGCTACAATATATAAATAACATAGAATGTATTTGTCAGATTTATGTAAACATGTACTGTTTGCTTTTAATTCAACCGTATAAAATAAAATATTTTTAATTTTGTTCACATTTATTATTATTTTTCACTAACAACGAAATTGTTTAAGCTCAAATAAAAATTTTCTTACAAATATTATATTTCAATTAAACAAGATAATTACATATTCACATTTAAAGATATATAAATATTAGAATTTATAAGACAGATTTTTAAATAAGTTATTGCATTAAATAACTCTTTCTAATTTCATAGATACTTTTGGAAAAGTAAATAAATTTTAAATGGACAGACTGTAAATACACACACACAAAAAAAAAAAAAATAGAAGAAAAATAACAAAATTAAAAAGAAATTTAAAATTTTATGTATGAAGAATTCTATGTATGAATATTTTAAGAAAACAGTTTTTACATGTTACCATTTCTTGATGGATCATTTTTCTATACATCTAGCATCTCCCTTTTATCCATACATTGAATAGATTTTTCGTAAATTTCTTATAGTGAAACTTACCACTTTTTAAAACCCTTTATTAAACTTACCACTTACCACAGATAAGAGCAGTTAATATTGTATAGACGTATAGTTTCCACATTTTCAGAAGCAGAATGTCTTGCCTTTAACTTGATTTTAGGAATAGGAATTTTTCTCTGTATAATGAAAAAAAAAAAAAAAGATTTGTCTAAACTTGTATATTTATAACAGCTTGAGTAAAGAAGCCAATTACCTGACCAAATAGAATGGATGTGTACTAATGATAATTCTAGACATTGTCACATGTGCAGAATTTTATGAGACACAAAGATATTATATAATAGAGATAATTATCTCTAAGTTAAAATACTCATGTTGACGCAGTTGTTATGGTATGCTAATATTTTTTTCTAAAAAAGACTTTTTATTAAGAATTGACATAGGTTGTGCGATGTTATAGATGTATAAAAAGTTGAGTATTATTACATATTCAAAACGTCACAATTTCATGCACGGGCCATTTTTCTTCTTGGTTGTGGTTTAGTAAAATACAAATGGTAATCCTTAGTTTCAGAAGCTTTTCTGTCAACTGAAACCACTTTTATATTTATAACAGCTTGGCGCAAGGCGAAGCTGAGCAAATAGAAATTAGCTTTAATGATAGTTTTTAGAAATACTAAAGCATGGACATTTTTTAACCAACCCTGACATATATTGGCGCAGCTGCTTTATTAAGTTTTCCAGCAAAAAGAATTGTCTTACGAATTGACACAGGTTGTGTTAGTTTATAGACAGATAAAAAGATTGAGCATAACTTACGTATTGCTACATATTCATAAAGTCAAATGCTCGAGCCCGTGCGTTGGAGATGGTTTTGGAAGAAGCTATAAGTTATCTTTGGATATAATACAAAGACTTGTGCACCCTGAAATAACAAAATTAATAAGAGCAGGATGCATTCTGGTAGTCAAATACATAAATAATACATAAGTTTCAGTAACATGTAGGATGTAAGAATTATAACAGCAATTAGAAATATTATTAACTGCTTTATCTACAGTAAAAAATAGTAAAAAAATATTTAAAAAAGATTTTGCTGTACTAAAGGTTAAGAATTAGAGAACAATTGCCACCCAGCGGAATTCATGAAAATCTCTTCAAAGGAAAGCCTTGGTACATTCTGATGAAATGAATATAAAAAATGATGAAATTTGCTCTGAAAAGTTCTACTTATCATGTATGAACATTCGAGAACGGATGAATAAACTCAGGAATATGCCAATGTGTAATAATGCACAAAGACTGAAGCAATTGATTGGAATACTATAAGAATGACCAAATTCAAATAGCCACATGAATACAACAATGTTTAATAAATCAAGAACTGAAGAAGAATCAATTGTTCAAGAATATCTAAAGAATATTCAAAAGTAAGATAAATGTAGTTGTAAATGAATAATGAAGTATTACAAATTCTACAAGAAACGTTATCACATTCAATAGCCAAAAGAATATATCAATGTTTGAAAATTCAGGCATAAATGAAGAAAGAAGTATTCCAAATACAATAATAAGCATTATACAGTTCAATAGTCACCGGAAAATTCTAAAAGTGATAAATATGAAACTTCAAATAGAAGGAATTGACCAACGCACTATTTATAGCCATTGAAAATACATATGTCTAAAATCCCAAGCCAAGACATGAAAAGTGATTCAAAACCCTACGCGAAACACTTCAATCAAAAGCCAAATTCTCCAGAAAATTCCTTAAGTTTAATCTTACCTGTGAATCATTTCAAGAGTTAAATGGCTCAAAGTACCATTTTCCGCCAAAATTTGTGATGGAGTTTTATTTGCTTGGCCCTCATTTTCTGGTAACGTCGTGGACCCCTAACCAGGACAACATCATGTTCACACATGACAATAAACAGCTCTCAGTAGCAGAAACGAAAAGGTAATAAACGATGATTTTTAGAAATGAAATTTAACTTATACTAATTAAAAGCAATTAAATAAAACTATTTAAATACTATTAGTTAAAAAAGCTTAAGCAAGTTATTTCTTTGACAATAAATTTTCATTTATACTAAGAGACTGAAATTATCACAATGTAACAATGAAAAATTTCCGACAAAAAAGCACATTTAACAATGTCGAGGAAAGAAATGATCATATATGAATTCGTTAAAAAATAACATGGATGCCGGAATTAATTTGAATTCATTATTACGATGGGTTGACCTCAAATTTGGTTACACAACAGCATGTATGGGTTAAAAATAACATCTTATTCCATAGAAAAATTCGGGATGAAGATATATTTGTTGAATGGATAAACCAATGAGCCACAGGACAAAATTGTTTGTTAACTTGAACAACTCCACAGTTCAAAAGAGACAAGATAGAACACCTTTTTTGCACTCACCACTCATTAATACTAAATCATTATAGCTTCACTCGTTCGGTCGTAATTTGCTGCAACTAGAGATTATTAAAGATCATGAAAATCAGGGTGAACAATCCAAATGATGTTTACAGTAGTTCAGAATCCACTTTAAACTGTAGGTCCCGATCTAATATGACTATATAGCGTACTACTACTACACCACATCACTGTGCCTAGAGCTGAGTTGTCTATATAGTTTTGGAATGATGTGGATGAGAAGTCTGATTGGACTCTGTGACGCTCTAAAGTCAAAGGGTGGCCAACCCAAATGATCTTGCAGACCACTTTGGAGTGAAAAATTGAAACATAATGAGTTATTATTTTTGAGTTTACTATTATTTGTGCATGCAAACGTGAATCAAGCTACGTGCCCCCTGGGAGTAGTGCTAAATAAAAACAGCGGTGCAGCCCTTGAGTATGGCATAAAAGATTATCTGTCTTTTGTATTGCCAGCTGCATTAAAACAACAACCTATAAATGAAATAAAAAATGAAATCATTAAAAAATTATTTATTCTACAGTGCGATATTGCTTTTTTATCTCCACTCTTTCACTTAGCTTTGCAAATCAATCTCAAATTGGGTATTTGCACATCGTAATGGTGTTGCAGGTTAGCGCCTATTATGTTTGAACGTATTTTGTGTTGGGTCCATTTCATTTTTAGAAAAAAAAAAACGATTCACAGGCGTAAGTTGAAACAAAAGCGCTAATGACTTAAACTAAGAATCTGGTTTGCTCTACTATCAACAATCAACTGTACGTATCTAGGGATCATCACTGTGTCATATGTCACTTAAAATTGAAACATAGAACCTGTTATATTAGATGTTCCAAGATGCGAATTATCACACACTTACATAAACAATAGAACAGTCACTGCTTCACTACATTCTTTTAAATACATTCTTAAAAATTATTAACATAATTTTTTTTAAAATTTCAAATCATTCAAATTACCCCAATTCATGAACCCCAATAAAACAGTGAAATGTATCAAAAGTGATGAATTCTGTTATTTGACTACAAAAAACCATATAGAAATAATATGCTTTTTGGTTTAATAAGATTAACAATCTAGTAATTAAATACAAAAAATAGCAAATTAAATAAGCACAAATTAATTGTTAGTAATAAATATTAGAAAAATTAATGCTACATATACTAAATTCAGATGTAATTATGGATATTATTTAGGATTAATGATATTAACAATCAAGCAATTAAAAATTAAATAAATGTAACACTAAATATTAATAATAAAGATAAACTTACCTGTATAATCTTGATTAAGTAAAGTGTGATAAAAAATAAGCTTGTATCACCCATATAAATGAGTTGAAGAACACAATTGATACGATCAATAGGATAAATACGATCAATGATATCAATATGAAAAAACAAGTAATATAAAAAGTTTTTTTAAAAAGTCAATTCCCTACTTTTTTTTTTACTGAATTGGAGAAAGTTCTTTAATTTTCAATCCATTTTTTTTAAGTTTATCTGGCGTCATCTATTGGTAAATATACGAACATTATCTGAAAAAAACTAAATTAATAAATTAAAAGTTAATTACTCAATTAATATTAGAAAAACTGTATTAACATCAAGTGTCATCCACTACAAGTTAAAAAAATATATATACTTCAACTTGAGTGGATGAATAAAGCATTTATGAACGATTGAAAAATTTGAACAAGATATATATAGGGAGAGTGTGAGCTATTAGAAGGAATTGAAAAAGGGTTAAGCTAGTCAAGTCGTTATTAAAATAAAGTTACCTAAAAAAAATAACGAGACAAGTTGATAGGATTTTCGTTTTCTGGCACGAAAAAGAGTTATGAAAAAAAAAATCAGAACTAAAATCCAGTTCATACGAAGGAGTTAACACTTTTTAATATCACTAACTAACATCAAGGAAAGAAAGAGACGTTGGGGTGGTCCTGGAAGCTTGTCTGGAAGCATTATGTTGAATGGACGAATGGAGCTCCATATTTTGGATAGCGGCTCACTTACCGGAAAATGCGATAAATTATTCTCCCCCAAGTCTCCCCCATTATTGTCCCAGTCTTTAATTTTTTGTGGGCAACAAATCAAGTCCACACGGAAACATCTGCTGTTGAAGATCTTCTGGAAAGTGAAGAAATCTGCAGCCAAATTGGACAGCGTACTCCAATGATTTAAAACCCCTTGAATATGTGTAGGAGGCTTTAGGAAAAGACACCTTGCAGCAAGATGCTATCCTTCTGAGAACACTAGACAGTTGAAACAGATGGTCCTTTAAAAGGGCAACTGTTATCTCAAGAACTACTGGATAATTTGATAATGATTATGAACAGAAGCTGTCACGCAACCATTGTAGTTAGGAGGTCATATCCTTTACTAAAACTTTGGTTTGTTGTTCTTCCTCATGGCCAGACCATGGTTTTTTTTTACCAACGTCATTCTGTTAATAAAACCTTTTTATTGCTTTGTTACAAAATGTATACGTAAAATTCATTTTTTTTTTTTTTTGGCTACAATACTTTTTTCACCTTATAAATATGTATTGTGCCTCTGTAGTATAATTTCATGTCTCTTACTTATCTTTTGCACACTAGTGTACTTCAGAATGTTTATGTATATTTATGTATATATATATATATAAATATGTATATATATATGTAATAATATGTTTATATATTAAAAAAATTAACGATATTTTTTATATATATAATGACGTTTATTTTACTAGTACAAATTCAAGAAATATTAGGAAAGATAAACGTAGCTAGATAATCATAGCTAAAGAGTAAAAAGCTTGTTTGAAGATTGTTTATCTTTTAACTGAATAATTTTGATTCAATTTTTATAACAAATTTATTATTGAATCGTGAGGTAACTAATAAAAGTAAAAACTTACCAATTTCCGTTAAAATTATGTTTTAAAAGTGTCTTTTTTTAAATCTTAGTTTCTGTCGAACAGTTCGAAAAATAGTTTAATTTCATTATTAATTAGGATAATAAAATAAAACTTTTACACGTGAGTTAAAAAAAAGCTTTGTAATTTTAAAACATTTATTGAAACTTAATGCGATATATTTTCTCTAACAATTAATTGAAATATAGCCAAAATTGTAAAACTATTCATTATTATTTTCTTACACATTTTTCTGAAATCTATAATCCCATTGCTGAAAGTTGCGTTGCAGATATTGCTTAGATGTTAGTTGTAAAAATACAAATCACGAAAAAAAAAAGTATGAAAATATTATTAAGAGTTTCGTAATTATCACCCAATTATTTGTTCTCTAACAATGACTTTGAGTAGCCGAATTACTATTAAACATATCGCATTCAAAATTAATTATCAGTAGATCTCAGAGGTAAAATTAAAAGAAAATATTTTAAAATTTAAAGTAGTTTTTGAAATAATTTTGCGTAGAATACACAAAAGGTATATTTTTTCAAATTTTTCTAACATTCAGGGTTACATTCTGAAAAATAATTTTTTTTTTTTCAAACATGTTTTAAAAATTAAAATTTCAAGCAATTGGGACCTGATAAACATAACTAAATCATTGATACCATTCAAAGAAAGTTGAAAATGAATTATAATTTATTTGATAAATTGGAAAAACAAACATTTTTATTTAAAAAAAAGGCAAAATTTTTAGAAACCCTAGGTTAGTAAATATTATGTTAAAATACCACTTTTGAAAAATTTTGTTAAAAAAGCATTAAATTTCGTTATACATCTCTCTAGCAAGTTTTGAGATTATCACACTAGAATATATAAATAACACACAATGAATTTAACAATTTTATGTAAACATTTAATGTTTGTTTTTTTAATTCAATCTATGTACAATATTTTCTAATTTTGTTCACATTTATTAGAAATAAAAAGTAAAGAAAGAAATTATTTAAACTCAAACAAAAATTTTCTTACAAAAATTATACTTCGTTTAAACAAGATAATAACAGATTCTCCTTTTAAAGATATATAAATATTAGAATTTATAAAAAAGATTGTTAAATAAGCTGTAGCATTTAATATAGCTATCTCCTTTCATAATACTTTTTGAAATTAAATAAAAATAATTAAATAAATAATAATTAAATAATTAAATAAATAATAAAAAATAAATTCAGGTATTTTGTCATTTGGGTACTATTAAGAATGGTTAAGACAATATACACAAGGTATATTTTCAGCATTTTCAGAACCAGAAGGACTTGGCTTGCTAAAGCTGATTTTAAGAAACTTCTCTGTCAACTGAAGCCGCTTGTATAATTACAAACCCTTTGAACCAAATGAACCTGAGCAGATAAAATGGAATGTTTTTTAACGATAGAAATTCTTTAGTATGCATACTTTTATCAACTCTCATACATATTGGTGTGCAGCTTTCTTTTTTCAATCTTTTTTCAGCAAAATCTTTTTTTTTAAGAATTGACACAATGCGATTATTAAAACAAAGAATGGGATGGACAAAAACAAAGGATGCTATATTACAGATCGATGAAAAGATTGAGTATAACTTATGTACGAGTATTATTACATATTCAGGAAGTCATATATGCTCAGGACCATGCACAAGAGATTTTTTCTGAGGGGCTCAAATAGTACAAAATTACCGTTTTGATATAATACAAGGACAGGTGCCCCCTGAAAAAATGAAATTGATAACAACAGGAGACATTTTAGTAGTTAAATACCCAAATGATTTATAAGTTTCAGTAACACATGTAAGATGTAAAATTATAACAAGAATTAGAAATAAACAGCCTTCAGTAGCTAACGCTTGAAACGATTATAAATGGTGATTATTAGAACTAAAATTTAACTTTGTAATTATTAAAAAGTAATTAAATAAAACAGAATAAATAATATTAGCTAAAAAAGACATTAAATGTGTGACACTAAAATTTTCATTTATACTAAGACACTGAAATTATCACGAAGTAACAATGAAAATTTTCAAACTGCTTTTTAATTTTTTCAGCAAATTCTTTGTCTTAAGAATTGACACAGGATATGCTAGATTATAGATAGTGGAACGGAAAGAAGAGTATAACTTACATATTCATAAGATCAAATGCTCAGGCAGGTGTGCTGGAAATTGTTTTAGATGAGCTCAACAAAATAAAAGTAACCTTTTAGAGGGAGCTCAGAAGATAATTTTTAAACTATAAATAATTAGAAAAGAATCTTTAAGTTGAAAATTTTGATTATTACTTATGAATACTTTGTACATTGTACTAATTTGGTACATATATATAAAAAGAGGACATTAAAATTAAAAGTATTGCACAATTTTAAAAAAAACTTCTAAAGCATTATATAAATTTATAAATTAAAAATTTGGTTTTCTTTTTCTTTTGATAGCTCAACAATTACAATTTTAAGTCAACTTAAATATTACGATCATTAAGTGAAGCTAAATCATTAGAGGCTGTGGCTATACTGTATCTCTTAAATAGGTTTTAGCCTTCGTAAAGTTGTAAAAGATCTGTCATTCTCTCAAGACGTCAATGGTAAGGAGGCAAATATTATTAATAACACTAATATTACGACGTATATTCTTGTTGCATTCGCCTAACGCTTCAATTGCGTTTTTGGCACATTGCAGTTTTTGGAAAATTTAGCGAATATTAATTTTAATTCCATTTCTAAAATGAAGGAGCTAGTTGAAATATTTTAAAATTTACTCAAACCCATACAGTCAAATAACTTTGTTTCTTACAATTTTTCGTTAGTTGGACAAAAGATACTTCGTTACAAATTGATACTTGGTAAGAATGGTTAAGACAATATAATCAATCGTTACTTGAACATTACTTAGACAAACTCTTAGAATTTTTCGTTCGTTGCATCAAGTTTGATAATAAAATTTTGTGATAAAATAAACCTTTCTTTCAATTTGTTCAAAAACTAATTTAAAATTGGTGTAAATATCGTTTCTCGGAAAAAAAATCTTTTATCGAATAGGTTGGTATTAGATGGGGCATAATTTTCGTTTTTTTTTTCAAAATAGAATAATTGAGTTAGATTACTAACAGTAGCAACGTAAAAAAAAAAAATTGAATTTATTAATTTTGTGCATAGAATTTATTTCAACAATAAAGTCATAAATAAAATTTATTGCAGTAATAAGTTTGTTATCTGATTTTTGAATCAATTTGAACAGATAAATGTACATGGAACAATTTTATGTTTATTGGAACAAACAACAACAACAACAGTTTTTTTTTATTTAATGATAGTGAAAAAAATGTTTGTCTCAAGGTATGTTCTGATAGTTTAGCAGTAGCTGACGTGTCTCAGTCATTCGTCTATTTATTTAAATTGTCCTTTGAGTTGGGAGAGTTTGACATCTGATATGAAAATGATAAGATTTAAAAATTTATTACTAAGAGCAAAGCATATACGGAAAATTGAGGCTTAGTAAAAGGGCTATTAGCAGAGGGCTTGAGCATTATTAGCAGAGTGCTTGAGGAAGAAAGGAAACAAAAGGAACAACAACAAGAATGGAGGGAATTCCATTCAAGAAAATTTGAAATTGAGTCACAGTCACCATTGACTATTGTTTCCAAAAGCAACGACCAACATTATTTCGAATTAATTAATCAAACTAACGCCTAAATTTGTTAGAAGATGATATTGTAATTTTTTTATCTTTATTTGAAAGACAAGTTAAGGGGGGAATAAAAATCGAAAACTTGGAATCCAGTCTCTTGACTTTATTACTACTGAAAGCGTTTAGAATCAGAAGAAAAATTTCATGATTATGACTATAATAAAAATATTTAAATTGAATCCTGAAAGCTTTATGAAAAAAATTGTGATACATTGAAAGAGGCTGAAAATTCTTGAGGCGCTTTTGTTATGAAATAATGAGTTATTATGTACAATGGATGAGGATAGGAAATAAAAGATTTTAAAGTGTTAATAAACCAATCATAAGAGATAAACTTCAGAAAAGGGTACCACCTGAAATGAGAGACCATTTATTAGATGAATGGACAAAGTTTATCTTACCAACCAAATTAGCGTATACAAATGGGATGAATATGATAGCGTTCGAAGTACAACATCGAAATCCTTCGGAGACATTCCAAAAGGAAGAGTTGCTGAAAGAGTTCAACCGCGTACTCCACCTTTACACCAAATATTAAAGAAAGTGCCATCACTATCTCTTCAGATCACTGCAAAATGGAACCAGCGACAACGAATAAACAGTCTTACAAATCCAACTTTAATTAACTTGTTTTACTTGTGGAAATGAAGGGCATAGCTCCAATATTTGTACGAAGAATAGTCAATTAAGCAATACCCAATCAAAATTAAAATCAATTAAGGAACAAGGAATTTAGTTCATGTTTCTATCACCTCAAATGACAGTAAACCTGAAGGTCTAAGTGTTACAATTTCTAATCCAGTATCTAAATTTGCAGACACCCGTTTAATGAAGAACATTTGAATGCTATTCACGTCAAATGTGGAAGTGGAGTTGTGAATGGAGTACAACACAAATCGCGGTAGTATTTGAAGATCTGGTGGTAGACACACCTTATGATTGAGAAAGAAAACTAAAGATATCTTCAGCGTTTGAAGAATGTGAGGTAACCCCTTTAAAGAGTACTTGAGATGAAAGTTCTTGAGGATTTATATGATAATGCTTCAGTTACGTGTGCCGTTTCAAAAGGCTTGTCCTGTTTTATGTATTAGCCCAATTGCTTATGAAATACTACTAGCTAAATATATCAAACTTCGCCAGAGTAGCAACTATGGTAAGACGACATTTTCAGAATAGGAAAAACCAAACAATTTGTTGAAAGAAGATAAAAACATGTCTATGTCGCTTTCGAGAGTAATTATGCAACACGCACACCTATACCTGCCTTTTCTACTACAAATTAGAAAAGGCATTTTGTCACAACGACAAAGATTGTTGGCAATTTGCAACAAGTAACTTTTAGCATTAGTTTACAAAAGCAAAATATTTTTGATAATCATTACCATTCTCAAAATGCTATTCATTTAACTAGAATTGAATTCAACATCAAGCTGATACTTCTCTGAAATCACATTCTTCAGCCAAGCTTATTACAGGTGTTCAAAGCTTACCACATATACCGAATATTGTTAAAGATTTAGCGGAGAATTATTTTAATGTGGAAGCAACAGAAGTGTATGTTTCAAAATGAAATATCACAAAATTAATGTAGAAGTTGTCCAAATTCGAATATGAAGACAATTATCTTTGAGCAACAACTACACAAGAAATTACTGATCAACTCAATCAATCGAAACTGTCATCAGCAACTACCATTGAATATTCACTATATTGATAGATTATTCAATTAACCAACATGTAAAAAGATTATAAAAGGAAAAACGTTTTCCACTCATTTATTTGTTTAAAGGTCCAATATCTTCAGCACTAATTATCAGAGTTTAGTTTGCACCCACGCTCTGCGTTTAGTTTATTTGATTTGAAGAATGAAATAGTCAGTTCATTAAAAAAACTTAAACTGGATTATTGGTGCGAGAGGATTAGGATGCTTCAAGGAGGAGATACAAAATATATACTACTGTGCCCAAAAAGTAAGACCATTTATTTATTTTTTCAAAAACTCTTTATTTATTCTTCCAAATTTATTTCATCGCCTTCAATGTAATCCCCTCCGGACCCAATGCACTTATGCCAACGTTTTTCCTATCCTCAGTGCATGCTAAAAATCATTAGCATCGTCATCATTGGAGTCAAAGTGTTCGGCGATTCACGTTGAATTTCTTCAATAGACTCAAAACGGTGTCGCCGGAGTGGTATTTTGAGTTTAGGGATTAGCGAGAAGGTAAATCAGGAAAATACGGTGGTTCTGATCTGGAGTTTTTATCCAGATCCTTTTTGTGTCCAAAAAGGTAAAAAATTAGTAAGATAAGACGTTTTTTTTATGTTTAAGAAAATTTGTGTTTTTGGCATCCAACAAAATAATTTATAATTTTATAGTTTTATATTATGATATTGTATGGTGTGTAATGGTTTTCTAGTCCTACACATTTTATTAGCAAGATATAAATATAAAGTGAATCTGGTTAGCATATTAAAATAATGTATCTAGTGAAAAAATCTTAAAATCTGCCTAAAAATTATAATTTTTTATTTTAAGAGTGGTTTTGATGGTTTTGTTGCTTATTACCTATCAATTAGTTTTAGAAGAATACTTGGTAAATTATATATTATTCTTATAACTGAAATTCATTTCTTGTGGAATCTTTTAAAAAAAATGCTTAAATGTATACTTGACAACAGCTAATTTATCCAATTACTCTAATTACTAATTTTCAGCAAATTTTCATACATTTGAATAATATAATTAGAAATTCACTTTTCAAATTCATTTAGCATTAAAAATTAATTGCTTTGTAACGTTTAAAGGAATATTGCAGTAAACATTTAATATAGTCAGACATTGATACAATTTTATATATTTAATTTCCTTTTAATTCAATATATTTTTAAAAAAAATAAGATCTGTTAAAGAACTATGAATTCCCAATTTTCTCATCAATTACAGGACGAACTCGATGCATATCAAAATTGATTATAATGCCTTCTACTAATAAATGTGCCATCTAAGTATTGAAACTTGGTATACAGTAAATCCTTCTAAATCAGTTAAACTTAAAAGTATAGAGAAAAAAAAAAAAGAATTTATTACATTTGTAATAAATTTTAAGAGGAAAGTTTTTAATGCATGTTATAATTTATTTCAACATTTTACATTCGCTTTCAAATTCAGATCTTACATGAAAGGATAAATAACTATTTAATATAATCAGTGCCATCTGATTCGCTGAATTATTATTAATATAAAAAGTATAAGATAAAATAAAACAGAAAAGTACATATATTTCGTCAATGCTCAAATTTGTTATTGACGAAATTATACGAATAATAATTAATTATTAGTTATCCTACATCATCCATGAAAATATTCTAAATGAATTGTTTTGCAAAGTTAATAAACTACTACTACACCCCGGCACATCATGGTGCCTAGAGTTGAGTTGCCCCGTTACAGTTTGGGAATGATGTGGGTGAGAAGTTTGATTGAGTTCTGTGACACTCTACGGTCATATGAGACAGGGACATACAGTTTAAAGTGGATTCCGAACCACTACAAAATCCATGGCACTGCCGAGCTTCGAACCTAGTGCCTGTGGTACCGATTGCCAGAGAGCTAGTTACTCGGCCATCAGACTCCAAAACTAAAAACTAATAAATTTGTTACAAATTTTCTCAAGCAAATTTCTTAAAATTGAAATACTCATCATCAAGCCAATGAACCATTTCTCAACAATCTGCCAACTTTAATGGGCACTTTAATTGTCCGAAGCTATATGAGTGGGCATTTCATATATTTTATGTTATTATAACTTCGCAATATTGTTCTGAATGAAGAAATTTTGAAAGATTCACATTATTTTGTGCAGAGAAGTTAATGTACTGAGATATTTCAAATAATTTTTTAAATATTCTCCTTTCACGCACTTTTTATAAAACTGTAAATTTTTAAAAAATTATTTAATTATTTATTTGTTAATCTGCGCAATTATTTATTAAACAAATTATAAGAACTGCACAAAAATGAAAATAAATTAATTTATTACAAAAACGCTATTTGCATTTTGCATCATAAAAAGTAAAATCTGAAAAAGTTTTATATGTGAATAAAGCACACAAAAAGTAAGTATTTTTAATACGTATATAACAAATTATTTGAAGGTAAAAAATGTCATAAAAATCCTCAATTTGGCTTTTTTTCAGGATATTTTTAGTAGAAGAAATTCATTGATTTACTATACCATAATTATTGAACACCGTCTGATACATTTGCACTATAAAAAATTAAAAATCTGAGAAAAGTTTTATGTGTGAATAAAATACATGAAAAAAAACCAAGTACAGTAGTTTTAATAACAGTAAAACAAATTATTTGAAAGTAAAAATGCAATAAAAATGTCTCATTGGCTGTTATTTAATGTGTTCTGTGCTTTATCTTATTAAACATAATTGCAATAAATGAAAAAAAAAAAAAAAAGTGTAAATTTTAGATACTTTTTAAAAACATATTTTTTGTAGAAACAATATATTGACCTATTATGCCATAATCTATTGATCTACATGATGATTAGTATTTTTATGTTTAGATTAAAAGCATCATCCTTATTATATTAAACATCATTGCAATAAATGAAATTAAAATGTTTTTACTTTTAGTAAATTTTAGATACTTTTTCAAAACTTATTTTTGTATAAACAATATAATGAACTACTATACCATAATCTATTGACCTACATGATGAATAATGTTTTTATGATTAGATTAAAATCATCATCTATAAATGAAAGAAAAATTTCGTAAATTTTAGATACTTTTTCAAAATTTATTTTTGTAGAAACCATATAGTGACCTACTGTACCATAATCTATTGACCTGCATGATGATTAGCATTTTTATGTTTAAATTAAAAATAATCTTTTTCGACTTTTACTAATAGAATCGTTTTTAATTATATTTATTTTTTGTTAATTTTAATGTACAGAAAATTTGTATCATGCTATTGGATTAAAGAAACATTTATTCATTGAAAATTGAATACATGGTTGAAAGTTACAGATGTATTAAACTGAAAAATAAGTTATAGTATTTATTATAAATGCCTAAAAGTTATGAAAATAATTTGAGTTAAAGAATAAATCAAAACTGGAAATTGTTAATAATTTTTTCAAAATTAATAACTATAATAAAGGCATTACTAATAAACAGATTATAAAGATGATCAGAGATCTCAATTTTTAATGATAGTAGCATTAAAACTTGCTATTTTTTCGCCGCTGCCAATTTGATTTCAGTTTGGAAAGCAAAACATCCATCAGGTATTTTACCTGGTGTAAAGTTACCAATGGACTGTAGAAAAATTCTATATGCATCGAATATTGTTCTCAACTTGTACTCTGCGCCACTTTTGTCGGAATTCAGTCTGGAGGCTTCTAGGACACTGTCGAAGTAACCTTTGCCAAGGATGGCGGCATTTTCAGCACTCAGAGAACCCTCACTGATGAGGACTTTGGCCATGGTCTTGGCGTAAATTTCCAGTATGAATGTTGGTGTAAAAGATTTGAAGTTCTTTGCAACAGGATCAACTGCATACTTGGAAAGAAAATGTGAGCAAGGTACTCTGTAATGCCGGAGAACATTGCGAATGTTAATGTAGAGGGCTTTGCTAAAGTCTGCAGGAGTTATATCAGAGCAGTCGAAAGCATATCTCGCTGTTGGTGAGGATAGGACTGCATTGGTGAAAGTGGTCTCAAAGACTTCTGCGTTGGAACATCCGCTTAGACAAGCAAGGTTAGAACTTGACAAAGATCCTTCATTTAAAAGACCTGCAATTTAAAAGAAGCTTATTTTATATTTTATTAATTAACGGGGCCCTATAAACAAGAAATACGATCTAATATTTAAATTTTGTTATAGAAAATATAGATTTAAACATTATATAAAAGACCGTACTACATCGAACATACGAAAAATATATTACATTTTTAAAAAAAAAATAGCATATCATATATGGAGATACAAGTTTAAAATTATTTATGATTCACACTATAGTCACTGTTTTGAATATTCTTGAGATGTGATGAGTCAGCCTCAAATGCTAAAAAAAAAAAAGTTTTCACACCCCTAAATGTTCTCTTGGAAGGTGCTCATCTTCCCTTTCCCACTTGTGAGGTGTTTAGGGTAAGCATGTTAGGTACGAATATCCAGATATATAAAAATATACGAAATTTACGCGAAGTTTTTTAAGTTTTGCGCACATGAAAGCTGTATTAGCTCAGAAGTTTATCCAAAACTGTTATATAATGTTATTTCGATTAATGTAAATAATGTTATTTCGATACGGATTATACGGAATTTATTTAACCAAAAATTCTTTTATTTATCTTATGTTGTTGTTCTAGTGCAGCTGGTAATATTGAGATAGTTAATCTCTAAATCATAAGCAATTGGCTGTTACTCATTTAGCACTACCCAGGGGCCACTTGTATCTTGAAGATACCCTTATTTATCTCATATAGAAACGGGATGAGTAAATGCCTTTAAATATTAAAAATTCCTCATTTTACTGTTCCAAATCCACATACTTTTCACCTAGATATAATAATTTGGTTAGCATTAAGTGGAATTTTATATAAATATTTATACATCTATATACGTATATTTTGAAATGTGTTTAATATTGGAAAAGTGTTTAAATTAAAGAAATTACACTGATAGTGTCCACATACGTTATCTTTTTGTATCTAAATTTAATTTAAATACTGCATAAAAATAATCCTTGTATCGATTTTGATATAGAGATTGGGATTGAAATGTTTCACATATTATTTTTTATGAAATTTAATAGAGTAGTATGTTAAATTCGAACTAGCAATTTTTAGAACAACAGTTAGAAATTTCCTTCGCTGTTAGAAGCAATCAAAATTATGTTATTTTAGTTTTATAAGTTTAAAAAATCTTTAAAGATTCATAAAAATTTCATAATATTCATTTATTCTTTCTTTATAGTTTATTCAAAATATATTTTTAAATTTATTCAACTCAAGTAAAAGTGACGCTTGTAAAAATTTAAGCTTTAACAAGTTTTGCAATGAAAAATACATACATATTCTCAATTTTTTTAAAGAATAATTTATGTAATATAAAATTTTGAAATAAATTAGAATTTAGATAAAACAAGTAGTTTTTTCCTGAAAAATAAAAACTGTGGTTTCATTCTGAGAATTGAAAAATTTTAAAAGATAATCAGAAAGACTATCAGCAACGAATATCTGATATATGAAAATGAAATATTTCATTGAATCTAAACGTAAATTAATATGATTGATAAACGAATATTAGGTATGTGATTGAAATCTAAATATAAACAATTATGATTGACAAAAATTGATTGATGAACGAATATTAAATATTTGATTGAACCTAAATATAAATGAATATGATTGATAAAAATTGATTGATAAACGAATATCAGATATTTTATTGAATCTGAATAAAAAACTGAAATCTGCTAAGCAAATTTCAACTTATCCTGTGTGAATATTCGAGAACAGATGAATAACCTCAGGAATATGCCATCGTTTAAGAATGTACGAGATATATGAAGAAATTGATTAGAATACTACAAGAATGGCCAAATTCAAGAGACACATGAATTTAGCAATGTTGAATAGATCTAGAACTTTATGAAGAATGAATTGTTCAAGAATCTCTAAAAAAATATACAAAAGTAAGATAAATGTCATCGAAAATGAAGAATGAAGTATTCGAAATGAAACTTTATCACATTCAATAGCCAAAAGAATATATTAAAGTGTGAAAATTCTAGGCATAAATGAAGAATGAAGTATTTCAAATACTTTTTGGATTGCGCCACGAACCCCTAACCACACAGACAACATCATATTCACACATGATAATAAACGAATATGATTAATAAAATTGATTGATAAACGAATATCAAATATTGTATTTAATCTAGATATTCAATCAAATATCAAACAAAAAAATATTTCTAAGCCATTAATTAACAAAAATATTCAGACAAACATTTTGTATTGTATCAAAAAATTTAGAATTTTATTCTTTTATTATGATTTTTAGAAAGATAAATTTCGAATGTTACATACTGTAAATATGTATAATAATTAAAAATTGTTAATATTATTTTTTTTGTTCTCATGGAGCTGGTAAACAATTAGACAGCTTGGTCTCGGATGCCTTAAGGAAAACGCTGTACAGACGAACTCACTTTGCATTACCCGAGGGCGCGTGTAACTTGAAGGTAAGCCACAGACGCGGAGTAACAACGCCCCCGCAATGCTCTACGATCCTATTAGGACCGGGACTTAAGGTTTAAAGTAGATTCCGAACCACTATAACACCCATGGCAAAGCCGAGATTCGAACCCGATACCTGCGGTACCGTACGCCGAAGCGCTAGCCATTCGGCCATCAAGCCCCTGTATTAATGTTATTAACTAATGGATTCTATGAATGAAGATTTCCTCAAAACTGTTAATTTTTTTTTTTTTTACATAGTTTCATTTCTTGATGGAACATTTTTCTATACATCGAGTATCTCCCATTTTTACAATATCCTTATGTACATGGAACAACTGAAAAAAAAAAAACATATATTAAAAAAACTTCCCACTTTGTAAAACCCTTTATTAAACTTACCGCTTTCTATTGGTAAATTCTGGGCATTTGCCATTTGGGTACTGATGAGGACAGTCAAGACAAGATATATTTTCAGCATTTTCAAAAGCAAAATGGCTCGACTTTTTAAAGCTGATTTTAAGAGATTCAAAACTTCTCTGTCAACCTGGAACCATGTGTCTACTTATAGCAGCTTGGAGAGATGAAAAACAAGATGATGCAAATAAAATGGAATAATTTTAAATGATGGTATTCAGAATTATTTAAACATGCACATTTTTTAATAAACCCTTACATATAGTGAGTGCAGCTGCTCTAATACTCTTTTTTTCAGTAAAAAAATTTGTCTTAAGTATTGACACAGGTTGAGCTAGTTTATGGAAGAATGAAAACTGAATGAGTTTGCGAATTAGTACAGATTCATAAAGTTACTTCCCAGGAAAGTATAGGTAGGGGATTTTCTTGGAAGGGGTTTAGCAAATCAAAAATAACCACAATAAAATCTTATGCATGCGTATTTTTACCAGCCCTCATATACTATATACACTCATGTCCATAAATTAAGGAAAAATTCAGAATCACACAGAAATTGAACTCTAAAATAAAAATTTCACCTGTAGAATTATCACACACATCTTGAAGAAGAATATGCAAATTACAGGAAACCACCAGATGGCGCGGATAGTACGTTACAATGACGAGAGTGTAAGAGAGGGGTATATATGAATGGTGGCAAAGAAGTAAAAATTATTCACAAGCGCTTTAAAAGCCTTTCAGTGCAATAACCGCATAGTTATAGCACAAAGGAAGCATTTGGATGATTTTTTACGTGGTAGAATTATCGGACAACTGGAATGTGGACGTACCCAGCTGGAAGTATCCGAGGAACTTGAATCGCCCAGAGTGTCATCTCCAGGCTTTAGCAACGATTCCAAGATGATGGTAATGTGAGTGGATGTTACAGCACAGGTCTCAACCGAGTTACAACGCCGAATGAGGACCGGTATTAGCAGTTACTGCCAAAAGAAACAGACGGAGCACAGCATCAGACCTGTCTCTCTTCAGCTACCGGTACGACAGTTTCAAGGCAGACCGTGTACAGACGCTTAGGGCGCATTGGTTTTTATATGCTCGTAGGCCTGGCAGATGTGTTCC
>BPLR01018945.1:0-13130 GCA_021605095.1 Caerostris extrusa
AGTTACGTGTATTGCTAACTTGGGCCGCTGGGGTCGTGCATTGCAGGTAAGAAACAAATCTTTCTCCCTTTTCCTGCACAAGACGGTTACAATTGTGATTGACGTGGCTTGTAGATCATTAGTGGCCAACCTAAATGATCTTACGGGCCACTCTGGAAATGCATCCTCCAAGTGGGCCGCACATAAAAATTATATATCCCCACAATAAACATTTTTGAGGGAAAAATTAAAACATAATCAGTTATTATTAAAGTGTTTACTATTATTCCTACACGTAAGCATAGATAATATAATAATATTGATACTAAAACGCACACTGTAAAGAAATATAGAGCACTAAAAGTGAAATATGAAAAAATATATAAATATAAATGAAATCGTTAAAGAATATTTATTTGACTAGTGCAATATTTGCGCTTCTCCACTTTTTCATTTGGCTTCTTCAAATCGATGTGCGTTTTATGAGCTTCGCAGAATATAATTTAAATATTCTGCGAAATACAGGCAACATCTGTCATATATTTGCAAGAATATCATTTTAAAATCAAAGTTAATTTTTCTCGCATAATTTTAGGGTAGTTCATTTTTGAATACATGGATACACACTAATGTATTTTTTTTAATACATTGGTTTTCACTATTCTTTGGCCGTTATAATAATATATTTTGTAAAAGTGTGATCAATCTCACGGTCCGGAAAATGTTCAAGGTGGGCCACCCTGTCTTAGAGCTTTGCCTGGGGCTTGTGAATTCTGTTTTTGATTTTTATGTACGTCTTCGTTTGTTGGTCTTCATTATTCTGTGCCAGGGAGTGTTGTTTGGGCAATTTGAGGGTGTTTCGAACTCAAAAGGTTTCACCTCTATATGAATTTAATGTAATTATTTTATTGGTAAAGTATGTAGGTGACGTCACATTAGTTATTACCAAAAGTTTTTCTCACCGTTTTCGATTTTGATTAATTAGCTTGTGTATTTAACGGTGGTTCCACAAGTATTTGTTTTGTTTTACCGCTTCTCAGAAAAAATTACTTCATGCTCTTTGTAGAAATCTGCTTTTTAAAGCGAACAGTAAAAAAATAGTAGTAAACATAGTAAACATAGTAAAAATTGTGTATGTGTTTTTCAATTCCTTCTATTAGCTCACACTATATATATCTTGTACAAATTTTCAATCATTAATAAAATATTTTTATATTCATCTACTCACGTTCAAATACGTTAATTTTTCTTGAACTTGTAGTGGATGTTAATACCAATAGATGGCGCTTCTGCATAAACTTAAACGAATGAAAATTATTTATAAAGAGCTTTCTGCAATATAATGAAAAAAAAAAAAAAAGTAGGAATTGACTTTTTAAAAAAAATTTTTATATCGCTTGTTTTTCATTTCTACTACTTAAATTTGTATTTTCATTGTTTTCTATCTTGTATTTCCTGAATTTCTCTGTTTCAGAATTTTGAACAACAATCTTTTCGTTAATCTTTTCTTCAGGTTCAGCTTTCACATTGACGTTGTCTACTTTTTGAATGAATAAAATATTTTAGCTGAACGTTCGTCTGTTAATTTGCTTCTTCCTCCAAATTCTTCTTACGTTTTCATTTTTCAGAGCCCGAAGTGTAATGATAATTCTTTTTCACTAACATATTAAAATTTCTGATTTAACTTGCTTAACTAATCAAAATTGTTACATAATAGTGGTAAATGACCTACCTTTTAAAACTCAACTTGACCTTTAAAAAAAATTAAAAAATTCATACTTGGCAGGGCAACGGACAACGGGCGTACCGATTACGGATTTCAATGTGATATTAAGTACCAACTAGACCTCCACATCTTAAATTGATAATAAAATTTGCATAAAAGATAGAAAAAAATAAATTAGATTAGAAAAAACAAAAGCTGTCGGTGCAATTAGGTGTCCGTTACACAATGCCCAAAAGATATTAAAATTAAAATGAAAAGAAAACTTTGATAGACAGATAGCTCATACAAAACAAGACAAATGCTCGAACTTGCAACTAATTACATACTGCTGAGAGTGTAATTTTTTTTTTTTAAATTTCTGGTTCTTTCCATAAATAATTCTTGTTACTATTATTTCTATTAAATCGCATACGGACACTGCAGCTGTTTAATAAAAAAATAAAAAGCAAAATTATTCAATAATATTTCACAGGGTGTTAAAAATACTTGTAGCTAATATTATTCTTATCGCTATAAAAAAAAATTATAAATTATCGGAAGATTTTTACTTTCAATAAGTAGAAAAATAAGAACACATTTTCTTTCGAATTTAGAATTCACATTAACTATGTAAAAAAAGCAATGCGTTTTTGTTTATTGCATCCAGTTGTTTAACAGAAAGTATACTATCTTATTTACAAATCTTTTCAAAATAGACAGTTTAAATGGGCCCTTCTAAAACCGAGACCTAGAATTTGTCTCATCGGTCTATGCGATGATCCGGCCCCCTGATTAACTTCCTATTTACACCCATGTCCAGAAATTAAGGATAATTCAGAATCACACAGAAATTGAACTCTAAAATAAAATTTCACCTGTAGAATTATCACACATCTTGAAGAAGAATATACAAATTAAGGTGGGAAAACCACCAGATGGCGCGGATAGTACGTCACAATGACGAGTGTAAGAGAGGGGTATATAAGAAATGGTGGCAAAGAAGTAAAAATTGTTCTACAGGCGCTTTAAAAGCCTTTCAGTGCAATAACCGCATAGTTATCGCACAAAGGAAGTATTTGGATGATTTTTTACGTTTTAGACTTATCGGACGACTGGAATGTGGAATCGGACGACTGGAAGTATCCGAGGAACTTGAATCGCCCAGAGTGTCATCTCCAGGCTTTGGCAACGATTCCAAGATGATGGTAATGTGAGTAGATCTTACAGCACAGGTCGCCCCCGAATTATAACGCCGAATGAGGACCGGTATTTAACAGTTACTGCCGAAAGAAACAGACGGAGCACAGCATCAGACCTGTCTCGTCAGCCCTCTTCAGCTACCGGTACGACAGTTTCAAGGCAGACCGTGTACAGACGCTTAGGGCACATTGGTCTATATGCTCGTAGGCCTGTCAGATGTGTTCCACTTTACCGCAACTCACTGTCGCCTGCGATTAACCTGGAGTAGAGAGCATGCATTGTGGACACCGCAACAGTGGTCTTGTGTGATGTTTTCCGACGAGTCCAGGTTTAGTTTGCAGTCTGATTTTCACCGGACTTTCATATGGAGAGCGCCAGGTACCCGTTACCACCAAGAGAACACCATTGAACGACACCGTTACGGTGGTGCAGGGTGGCTCGTTTGGGGAGGAATTATTCTTGTTCCAGAACTGACCTGCATGTTCAGAGTGTAACGATGACAGGCCACATCTATAGGGGATGTCATTCTGGAACAACATGTACTTTTGTTTCGGGGCGCCATGGGCGCTAAATTTCTGTTCTGTTTGCCCGTCCTCACCGTGCAAACATTGTAGACGAATGCCTTCAATAGGAGGATATCACCCGTATGGATTGGCCAGCATACTCACCGGACTTGAATCCAATAGAGCATGTGTGGGGATATGCTTGGCCGACGAATTGCAGCCCGTCAACCGGAACTTCGGAGGGCATTGCTTGATGAGTGGTGTAATATTCCCCAAGATCAGATTGATAATTTGATACTCAGCATGCCTAGGCGTTGTAAGGCCTGTATTGCATCGTCCGGGAGACATACTCCATATTAACCATCATACTAACCATGTTATACTGTTTTTTGTAAATAGGTTCTTTTTTAAATTTGCTCCAGGGAGTAAAAATCGCAATTTTTATTAATTATGTCAAACATATGGCATCTTTTTTGCTCTTTACCTTTTGTTTAATAAATAGACTTTACAAATAAGTCAAATTTGTTTTGCTTCTGTCTCTTTCTTTGCTTGAACTTCATTATCCTTAATTTATGGACATGAGTGTATTTACTGACATTTTACTTTTGAAAAATGCAAGTAGGCATTTATATTTTTTTCTTTGATGATCGAAATAAATTAAGAAAAAATATATTAATTGTACAGCAGTTCCCTAGAAAATAGATATTATTTCCGTATTAATTTAAAAAAATATCGAGAGAAGTTTTAATTTATTTGCTAGCTCTTACTTTTAAATTCTATGAAGAAAGTGGAAATTTGTAAAGATTTGTTTCTCAAATCTTGAAATTAAAAGAGAAATTCGGTGGCATTATGATATAATTTATACATAGTGACATTTGCTCTCTATCTGAATTTTATAAGATTGTCTGAAAATTTGGTTGTCGATTGTGAAGAAATGATTTTCAAAATGAGTGAATTGATCCAGCAATGCAATCTTATTGACTTAAATGCAAATCAGAATCTTTCGTAAATCAGTTGCAGTTTCTTCTATTCTGGCATGACATTTCTGTAGAAGATAATAAGAAGAGCAATAGTAAAAAATAAATAAATAAAATTAACCGATAGAAGATAAATGCAATAGAGATAATGATAAAACGTTAACCATAACGATAACGTTTCCTACTTGGATAGTTTGAGAGAGATAATGTTTATTTATGTAAATAAATTTTTTTTTTATCTAAACTTATTTATACTTGATTGGTTAATCATTGATCATGAAATTCGCAGTAAAAATCCCTTTAAAATCTGAATAAATCGATCCGTGATTTTACACATATTTCAACGGGGTAAAAGTCAGATTTCTTCCTTTGGGAGTCTCATGTCTTTGTTCCGCAAGGTCAAGGACAAAAAGAAGTAAGAAAGCTACACCTATTTCTTCTCAAACATTCTTATTTCTTTAATTTCTGTTGTAATTCTTCCAGAACTTTACTTGACCCTTAAAGGGAATATGTATTGCTACTTAGTGAAAACTTGGAGGGCGAAGAATTGATATCTTGAGTTAGCCTTAGAATAATTAGAAATCAGTTAAAATGTTCAGTTATATACTTTTTTTTTTTTTTTTTTTAATGTGGCAAAAAACAATGTTAAGCGTTTGAGTATAAGGGAAGCAATATAAAAGTTCAATAAATCATGAAAACATTTACCTATGGATTATTATTTTTTATGTCTTGCTCATAAAAACAAACTGGTTAAAATTTATCCTAATAAAAGAATCTTCTCAATGAAATTAAAAGGCTTATTTTTAATATTTATTTATTCATTGTCTATACAGAGCCATAAATACAAAAAGAGCCATATAACATTGAAATATACTAACTTTAACTGAAGTCACTCAACTGGCCCTTGGTAATTTTTCCTTATTTATTTTTTTTCAGATTCCGGACTTGGAAGCTCATCGAAATGTGTTGCAACCTGATATATTGGAACATTTTAAAACGCAATTTGATAAAATGATAAACTTTTACAATTTATTAATCAACGAATTGAATATTTGTGGTAAATAGTGGTCTCTTTTTAAAAAGACATTTTATTAGTCAATATCGGTAAAAAAAAAAAAAAAAAAAAAAACGGTAGCGGAATTTCGGTTTATCATGGTTGCTAAAAGGAATTTGGTAATTAAACTGAAACTAGAAGCATTTCCGGTTTCGGGTGTATAAAAGGCTAACAGCAGAACCACTCAAGCGTCATAAACACTTCCCATTTTGACGAGGTGATTTGCTCTTTCTCTTGTTGAAAAAGATATGGAAAACAACAAACTCATCTTGTTACACTTACTATGCAGATTGCAATACTAACCCATATCCAGAAGAAACTGGAATGGAACATATAATTGTTATGTGGAGAAAGAACCTGAAGAAACTGCTTGAGGAGAACAAGAGAAATTGGAAAAGGACTTAGCGGTTGACGAATCCCAAGATTATTGGACTCGGCGGTTGAAGAACCCAAAGAATACGTGGAACCCAAGAATGCCCCGTCGATTTTTGTGTTGTATCCAGTGAGGAAGAAGAACAGCAAACCCAAAACTGACAACGTGAGACAATATTTGTTGGATATGATTTCATTTGTGAAAAATGTAGTAGAATACACCATTTTGATACATTTAGTTGGAAAAATCATTCCACTAATGGCAAAAAAAAAAAAAAAAAAATTGGGATAGACCACTTACAACTCTTTGGAGTTGTGAGTGGTTTACTTTAATTTTATTTGTGAAAAATGATTTACCGACGTCGGAACAAGAAATTGTATGCCTGTGTTATTATTAATAATAAATCAACGTTGGTTTTATTATTCCATCTTTCAAACAATGATGTAACTTGGAAAGAAAAGTTAAGTTTATTTTTTCATCAACAATATTACCATTTTTTTATTCTTTCACAAATTCAAGAGGTGGTGTCTAGGATAGCGCTTATCACATCCTGTTTGCTAAAAAGTCGCGTAGTATCGCTTATCGCGTATTCTGCTGCTGGTGGTGGTTTTTTTAACTAGACGGGATGTCGCTTATCGCATATCCTGTGGTTGTTGAAACTGCAGTATTCTCATAACTCGGCTTCCTGCTTCCTGGTTGTGTGTGTATAAAAGTCCAGCGAGGTACCAAGTGTAATCATTCGCTCTACTGAATAGCTACTCTCATATTTTTGAGAATCTTTCTCGCTTTCGCGTTTATTTGAATAATGGCTCATATTAAAGATATTGGATTCGAGGGTCAATTGAAATTGTGCACAGACGGACGATGGCCTTATTCCCGTTAGCTTTGACTATTTGGGATCCGTCGGCAACAGTGCTGACGGTCAATGGGGCCGATGAATACTATTCCAGCAAGAATCGTCGCACCAGAAGATGCATGTGTGACCATGCACGTTTACCATTTCTCTATCGAGGAAAACGCACCATCAACGAGGCGATGGCTGAAGCGTTATGCTTCTAAAGACGAGAGACGTGGAATGTGGTTTGGTTTGGTTTGTCGCTTTACGGTCATCTTGTGCAAAATTTAGGCTAAACAGACCGGGACCTATAGTTTAACGTGGATTCCGAACCACTCACAACCTTCCATGCCACCACCAGGATTTGAACCTGAAGCCTGGGATACCAAAGGCCGAACATGAAATGTGGGTGGCAGTGAAAGGCGACATGCACGTGACCTTTTTCGAGTCTTGTGGGTTACCTGTCTCAGAGATCAAAATCCACGTGCTTGCGGAGTGTCCAAAGTACGAAATGCTACCCACTCCCCAATTGGCCCTCGCTAAACGTTGCATGATTCATCTGTGCGGTGATGATTATTTATGCAGCAAAAGAGTAGCTTATATCTTTTGCTCGGTATCTAGAGAGCCGCGAAAAGGATAATGAATTGTCGGTGCTGAACAGCATCGCAGTGACACACGAATAATTGAATTTAAGAATTCTGCCGCCGCCGGAGACAAACTCTGTTTTGTCAAAAATAATGTCTAATTCACGATACTTTTAAAGTAAAGTAAAAAATCGTAAATTGGACAAAAAGAAAAGGGGGTCATCACTTTTTTTTTTTTTTTTTTTTTTTTTTTTGCGAAAATATATTGACCAACGTTGGCGACCGACGCCGAATGGGATTTGTAGAGAAAATAACATTTTTATTTTGTTTTGTTTAAAATAAAACTACAAATGTTGGTGAAACGAGATTTGTAATATGGTTAAAAAACTTGGAATTATCTTTTATTTTTTTTGTAAATTCCCTATATTTGAAAGCAAAAAGCTGGAATAGTCGTAATGTACAAGATGGTAATGTGTTGCAGCCAGAATTACATAGTGGAAAGATACCCACAAGATCCTCATGAGAATTCGGGATTCGAGAGACCTGTGATGGCATTTCGATTACGAAACGCACTCGACACTTCACCATTTTTATTCTACCGTAATTGTCATCAAGACACGTCACCATTCGTTTCTACATTTTACATTGTTCTCAAGACACGTCCCTATTCATTTCTACATTTTACATTGTTCTCAAGACACGTCCCTATTCATTTCTACATTTTACATTGTCCTCAAGTCACGTTACCACTCGTTACTTGACCCGTTCAGTGCCATTGCTCACACCTGCCTACTAATAACAATAGATTTCTGACATGCTCAATAAAAAATACATTCGTTACTGTACTCTTTGGATTGTTAACGCACATACCCATCTACTCACAATAGTACTTCACTCTCCCCCCCTTCTATATCATTTTTTGCTCACATTATACTGTTCAAAACAATGTAAAAAAATCAATTGAGCATGTAAAAACGATAGGAATTCTGGGATACAAGGATTACGATCAAACGATGGCACGTTCATGGATTCGACCTACCGTATGACCGAATCGAGATTAGGTCAATTTTCAAAGAGGGACCGGTGCTTATATATTTTTCGAGTGACTGTAGACAAGAAAATACTTGATAATACAAAGCAGCAAAAGTGGACAAACAGCATCTCAAGGCTTATTATTATTATTATTTATCAGAGAATAATCTTATTCATTTCAAAATGTGAATATTTCCAGACATGAAACTCCTATTTAATTTCCAAGGTGGCCACCGAAATATTGCACTTTATTGGAGACTCCTCTGGTATTGCTTTTTGCCCTCTATGATCAAGTTATGCAGCAATTAATTTTTTGCCACTGAAACAATTCCTTAATTAAAGAAAATCTTATAAAATCATTCAAAATCATAATTAACCATCATAATAGAGCCGTTAAAGAAACTGAAAATTATAACCCAGTGACATCTAAAACGACCTAAAAGAATTCTAGCTCAACCGCCTTCTTCCTTATCTGCATGTTTTTTTTTTTTAATTTCTTATAAATTTTTTCACTTCTTCATGAATGTCCTGGACATAACCAAAAAATTTTCTCCAATTTTCCATGAGTGAGCTATAATTTTTGAAGTTATTGCCCTATAGCTAATTTTTGCTCCATTTAGTCATCCACAAATATGATGATCATTAAATCAGTTGAAGTACAACTCAACTAATTCATTTGATATCAGTATCAACAATTTTTGTTATTTTTATTTGGTGCAAACTGAAAATTTTACTAACCTATGATTTTGCTGTACATATGTAACTGCAATGCTAATTTTCTAAAATCGAAAGTCTGTACCGTTTTATGAAATCAAGAAGTTTTATTCTTTCTTCATTTAAGTGAAATTTTTTCGGCCAATTTGTTCACTCAAGCGGCCATACCAAAATGAGGTTGGTTAAATCAGTATTTCTTTGTTTGTTTCGTAATACAATGTTACTAATAATTCAAATTATTATACCTGGAATAAGTTTATTAATTAAATTCTTTCTTCTCCTTTATAATTTTCTAATCATCCTTCAAAAAAGTGGGAGGATGATATCATTTTTTGTTTGTGTGTGTTTATATTACTCCTCCATTTTACTCATAAAAATATTTAATTTGTATATTTTGAAAAAAATTGAGCAAACAGACTTGTCTATTTCTTTTTATTTATCAAAATTATTTTATGTGTGGTTTCAGTTATACTTTTTATTATACTTGGTTTGGCTTCAATTTCAAATTATTAAAATTTTTTTTTATGAATGAAAAATTTTCCATCTAAATTTTATGTATAACAAATACGAATTCTCATATTTTTTTGTTCCATGTATATTAACAAATAATATAAATATTAAAAGTAAGTGATTAATTAGTTGTGTGTAATTTTGTTTTTATAATAACAAACTTGATGGGATTTAGTGTATCATCTGTAATCATTCAAATTTCTAGTTCTATATTGCTATAATGTTTAATGAAACTCCACTCTTGGCTACTTATTTATACAGACAGCCACTCAATAAAATATTTATATATAAAAATGATTTTATATTTTAACCAAATAAAACAATTTTAAATTGCATAAAATCACTTAAAAACACAATTTCTTATTAACTTGTTAGAAATCCAAGATATTTTAATTGATATAATAAAAAAAATTACAAAAAGTATCATACATTTTTTTTTTTTTTTTTTTTTTTTTTTGATCTGCCTCATTTTATTTATGTTCTGAAGTATAGAATCTGAAAATGTTAAAAATTTCAAAAAATTTCTAACTCGTTAAAAAAATATAAAATCATCCTTTAAAGATTTTTATCATATTTCTATGTTAGTGTTTTTATGTCATAGCAGTAAAATTGTATTCTTTAATATAATAAACACATTACACATATTATATGCATTGTATTTTATCAGATACATTTGTTTAAATTGTATTATACAAATGTTTTCTTATTCATGAACATAAAATGTGTCAGTTCCCTGTAGAAAATCATCTTCCCTTATTCCTATTGAGAGTATAGTATATAAGACAATCACTTTGTAAATATGCTTTCAAACATTTTGCATTGTTAATGAATAAACTCCAGTCAACTGCCTAGTATTTAGATAAAAATTGCAAATCATTTGTTGCCAAGAATTTTTGTAATTCAATTGTTGTTTGGCATTATTTTAGTTGTTTTTAATAAAAGATACAATTTTTATTTGTTTCCTAGAATTATCTGAAACTTTCTTTAAAATTTTATTAATTTTTGTATTACCATTTATGTTTGTATGTATGCACTTTCCTGGTACTATTTTATTTTCCTAATTTTTCAAAACCTGTGGTTTTGCATATCATTTGTTAAAATAAAGAGTAAAAATAATAAATTTTAGATCTACTAATAACAATCTTTTAAATATTATTATATATTATAAATAAAGAAATATTTCTAAAATTTCTAAAAAAAAAATATTCAGAAACTCAATGAATAAATAGTATGCATGTATTGATATGTAGCATTATTTAAAATGTTAGCTTATTATTATTATTTTATTTTTTTGCATTAAAAACTAATAATATGAAATAATATATATTTTATTTTTGATATATTTGATTTTTAAAAATATCAGCAAAAGAAATCCAGAAAAAATTGCTAACATAATAAAATGAAATTTTATCATGTGGGACAGTAAAAAACTTAATATAATCTTTTTTTATTAACCAAATTTCAGTTTGGTAATATTTTAATCTAGCAAAAAAAAAGAAAATTATATAAAAATACTTTTTTAAAACGTGATATTCAAAGAAAAATAAATATGTTGAAAATAGAAAATAAAACATGTAAGAAAGCAGTAATCATTTAGTTTTTCATATAAAATATTATATGTGTATTGATAATATTCAAAAATTCAATATTATTTTTACGTAATTAAGATTTTAAAAATTGTACTTTAAAGGAAAATATCTTGATGAACTGACAAGTAAACTTTCTTAATTTAAAAATATACCTTTTTTAATTTATTTTTAATTGATCTAAGCAACTTTAAAAGATTGATAAAATAATTTACACAAATATTTCAGCAAAATAGAAAAGAATTTGGAATTAAAAGAATATGCCAGGTTGAAAGAAAATTAAACTTCTGAGTGCTATAGTTTTTAAATTTGAGGAAATAGAAGTATACATACAAAAAAAGCAGAAAATAGAAACTTTATAATAGTGATATTTGTATTTACTTTATTTTAATTTAATAGGATATTACTCAATATTGTAAATATTAGTTTAAGTGTGGATCTTATTTTTATTTTAAAGGAAATTTTAAAATATTGCAATTTAGAATTTATGGCTTACTGAAATTTTTTAATATATAATGAAATGAAAAAAATTATTCCACTATTACTGAGTAATAAAAATGTGTACTTTATAATTTCATTGCATCAAATTCAGTGAAAAGCAACTGTTTTAATAGTGTTTAATGTTTATTATTTTCATAATTAAAAGAAAAACAAAAGCATTTTTTAATTGATGAATTGCTTTTACAATAGGTTAAATTGTAATTATACCTACAAAATTATAATATGTAACAAAAAATATTTCATTATTTCCCCATTTATAATTTTCAATTTCTTCTCATGTGTTCTGTAAATTATTAATGTCAGTATATTGTAAGGTCAAATTTTGTCAGTTTAGTAAATGTACAATTATTTTTTAAAAATATTTTTTACTAATTTCCAATATTTTTTAACAGTGAACAATCAGTGGCATCAGCAAGAGCTTCAGTTTTGGTATATGATTCTCAAATGAAAAAATGGGTTCCAAGTGGTTCGTCCAGTGGCTTGGCAAAAGTGCATATCTATCATCATGTTGAAAATAACACATTTCGTGTAGTTGGTAGGAAAGTTCAGGATCATGAGGTATATTTAAAAAACATCCCCCCCTTCTTTAAATAGTGTTATTATTAGTAAATTTCCAAAAACTTTGACTGGCTAAAGGAATTGATTTCAATTTTCAAACTGATTTTTTTTTTTTTTTTTTTTTCAACTTTGACTCTACATAGAATTTTTTCTTCAATTTTAAAAACACTTTTTAACTGAAATGAATCTTAAATTATATTATATTTAAAATTATGAAATAAGTTATAGTTTGCATAAATACATACATAGTGTTGTTGTTGTTTATATTATCAGAGATGCCAAAATTCTATGAACTCTCTAAAATTATTATGAAAAACAGTAAAAACCTATAATTAGTTATAATGTGACTGTGGAAAAAGGTCATTATTTCTTTTCTATTTTTTTTGTGCTGTTTTTAAAAAAATTCCATCTATTTCGAAAATGTCAACCTCTTCGAAAGATAAAAAGATTTTATGAAATTTGTTTTAAATTATTAAGAAAGTAATGTTTAATTATATGTCAAAATAAATATATTGTTGGTATTATATATATTTGCGATAAAAAAAGAAATGATAGTCCATGGGTATTCAGCGGGATAGAGTTTAATAAAAAAAAATATTAGTATTGTTATATGTATTATCATTTTGCTATTTATTCATTAAGTATTTTTTCACTTGCAATGTTTATATTCTTATATACTTTTATTTATATTTTAAGATGTTGTTTAACAAAATATGCATTTAAAAGTATGCATTTTTTTTTTTTTTCTATGTTATGTCTAATCTAATAAGTAATTTGAGCAAACGTATTTGTAACACTAAGTGTTATCTGAACTTCATTTTAATGAAAGCAGCTTTCTCAAGTTTTGTTAAAAAATTACTGCATTACTTGATAATATTATAAATTGCAAATGCTAATACATATACCAGATTTACTACTACAGTAGGAAATCTTGCAACTCTATGGATATAAATTCTATGATAATATATTGGTAATTATTTGATTGGAAAGCAACATTTGTCTACCACTGACAAGTATTA